>JAHZMT010003433.1:0-19960 GCA_027743785.1 Sinhomidia bicolor
GACCCAAGAAATATTTATGGAACATTTCATTGTTGTTGTTACTATGCCCCTGCTTGCTTGCTGGCTGGCTGCCTTTTTCCAACGCATTTGTTTATTTTTTTTGTCGTTGTTGCCGTCACAAGGAAGGAGAGAATAATAAGAAGAATGCTACTCCTTAAGCATCTGATGAATTTTCCTTTCCCACTAAAAAGTAAAAGTTGGGTTAAAGGTATATGACGTTGATGGTGATGATGCAGTAGGAAAATGGCCCAACTCACTTTTCTTTTCTGTTCACTTTCGTCATGGCTTTGCGTATGGCGTCGTACCTTCTTCACAATTTACTCTCTCATCAAGAGGATGACAGTAAATAAATAGTGGATGGGGAACAATAAAATGCAGACAGGAAAAAAAGAGAGAGAAAGCGAGTGTGTGTGTGTGTGAGTAGACTAGGTGTAATAGTTGGAAGGATGGTTGGTGATGGGAGAAAAAAAAACAACAAGAAAGGAGCAATATTGCAGCAGCAACTATTTCATCATCATCATCATCAACAGCAGTAGCAACAACAAAACGTGAACAAGAAAGAAAGTAAAGAAGAACATGACCTAAAGGAGAAAATGAGTGAAAGGCTAGAGAGAAGAGAGGAACAAAAGTGAGGAGAGAGCGAGGGAGAAGGAGAATTGCTTCATAAAAAAGGCTAATCAGTCACCTTGTCATTCTTTGGTCACTATTTACACACTACAGCGCACCAGTACAGCAATAGCACCACCATCACCACCACCACCACCGCCGCCGTCAGTATTATTATTACGACGACCACGGCGACTACTTTCCACTGCTTTTTTTTTGCTGCTGCACTTTGCAACTTTTTTTCTTCTTTTCTTCTTCTGGCAACATAATAAATAAGTCTAAAAGAACTTTGTTTTTGAGAAGTGGAGTGATGTTGCTGGTGGTGGTGGTGGTGGTGCGTATCATATGTCATGGCCTGAAAGGAATTTCCTTCCTGTTATACTCACAAGAAAGAAAGGTTGATGGAGGTGGTGATGTTTTAACCGGGACAGATTTCGTTTCGACCTTCGTCCATGAGCAAAAAAAATAAATAAGTAAACCTTATTTCCTGCACTTGATACTCTTTCTTTCTCTCTCTCTCTCTCATTCTTTCTATAATTCCCTTCAAGTCAGCGAAACAAAACCGGTCAAGCAACGTCGCAGACAGAAAAAAAATCCTTGAAGTGGTTGGCGCACTTACTTTATTTATAAATAAAGTTTTTATTCTGAAAAAAAAAAGTTTTCATACACTGACTGGGCTAAATTATTGACATAAAAAAATTGTAAACGGTGTTTTCAAAAAAAAAAAAGATGATGCACGGTGAAATTTTTTGATGAAATAAAATTCCTTTTTTATTTAGGTGCACTCATGCAATGACACATGTATATATTTTTTTGTCAAAGTTGTTTTCAAAAAGAGGCAAAACGATCGCAAAGCAGCAGCAGCAACAACAACAAAAGAAGGTCGGATATATTTTTCTCCCGTTTTCTGAGGGCATTAAAGTGGACGAGTGATGATACTCGAGGACAAAAGAGTATAAAAAAGGAATGTCTTATTCAAGTGGTAATGCTGCTGCTGCTGGTATACTATGGCGTAAGTAGTACTTGAAGAAAAAGGGCAAGATCTTTTTTTTTGAGGAAGGAGAAAAAAAATGAAAAGAAAAAGATTGTGGAAGGAAGGACGAGAGAGGGAAACAAGTTGTAAGACATGCCGTGATTCTCAGCAGATTATGTGTGTTCAACAAGAGAGTAATGGTATTATCACAAGAAAAATGTGTGAGTGTGGTTTTCTCTTTCATTTTACTCTTGTCTGTGGGGTCATGCTACATATATACACATATATTCTTTTTGCTGGAAAGTAGGAAAAAAAAGGATGCGAGAAGATGATAAGAAAAAAGTAAAAAAGAAGAAGAAAGTATCCATCGGGTAGATGAAGAGTGTAGCGGTAGCGGTGGCAATATACACGCTGTTTTTTTGTGGGCTTCTCTGTCATATAAGTAGGTAGGTAGTTGGATACGAGGTGATGATGACGATGGTGGGCATCATGTGATGTGTGAGTGAAGGTTGTGTAAAGAGAAGAAGAATGGAAAGTGCAAGATGCAAGGAACGGGAAGATGTAAAAAAAGGAGCAAGTTTTTACAGAGATGTAGTTACGGGAAAGAAGAAGAGAAAATGGGATTGATTGTGGATCTAGAAAGAGAATTTGGAGGAGAATAGGTGATATAAAAGGAAGAAGAGGTGATGATGAAATGGTGTGTTTTTTCTTTCTGGGATGATGGTATGGTACGGTTGGTGGTGATGATGACATGGAGGAAAGAAAGAAAGGAGGAAATGGATTGGATGTATAAAATAAATAAAGCTATTTCTCGGATATTCTTTATTTTTTGGAGGGAGAAAAAGTAGTTTTTGTTTGGGAGGGCTCTATGCTCTATTCAAGAACTCACCTCAGCCGGAAAGGCATATCCATCAACAGTATGCTCAGATCCGGTCTCATCCCGCATCCCATAGTGGATATGAATTTCATGAAATTGGTATCGATACGAAAGTGGACCGCCTGTGATGTTGACCAATGTTTTAGGTTGTTGATTTTGCCCCGACATTCCTCCTCCATTAGGACCACCGCTGGAGCCCATGCCGCCAACACCACCCATACCCATGGATCCACCAACACCTCCACCACCCGGTCCTCCTCCAAGACCGCCGCCTCCTGCACCTCCAAGAAATCCCGTGTCAGAGATCCCTCGAACACTACCCAGTCCTCCCAAGGTGGACTCCGAGTCTAGCCCACCGGAACCGTTCTCCTCGTCCCAGTTGCCAGTGTAAAATATCACACTGTGCCCCGTATTTGTCATTATCCCATTCACCTGCACAAACAAACAAACAAGCAAACATTCAAAATAAAAACCAATCCATTTATCATCTCACTCACTCCCTACCTCCACCTCTCTCTCTCTCTCTTTTCCATTAGCTCTTGATGACGATCCCTCATTGTTTGCTTCTTCACAGGAAAAAAATGACAAAGGTAATAAAATGGTAATGCAATCTTTGAATGACTACTGCTACCTCTCGAATTATGACGACAATCCCTACAAGTAGCATACTACACACCTACCATTTCATCGAAATAGAAAGCAGCGAGGAAAAAAACCAAACTAAAAATCGCCACATCTCAGTGTACACACTCTACTCACTCACTCACTCAATCTCTAATGGGCTTAATGTCAGCACGCCATTAGTCTCTCAGCAAACAATGTTATGAGCCATGCTCATTTCTCCCGTTGCCCTCTCTCTCTCTGCATGCCACCTACCTACCTTCTTTTTCCCATTTCATTTTCCATATCATCCCATTATTGACAGCAATAATGTAAACGGCCAGGTATATCACCACCACCACGTAACCCCACCACTTCCACGGATTACCTATTACCATTATTATTTTGAAATGGATATTGGCCATTTTCCAGTCCCGCTCTCAACTCTTTTCTTTTTCTTCTTCTTCAAATCTAGCCTGCAAACAAGCCAGGCTTATCGGCACGCGATCGTCATCATCATCATGCTCATTGCATTGCGTATTACTGCTACTGCAAGTAGTAAACAGGGCTCATTCATAATTCACGTTTGGAAGCGGAGAAAACATGTGTAGTTGTAACAGGATTTTGTCATGACGACAAAACAACAGCAGCCATGATGATATCGTTGCACTCTGCCAGTTTTGATTTACTCCTATTTTTTTACTCGTCATCCGACTTGTTCTATTCTTTCACAAGAGCTACTCCACCCCAATGTCATGATGACGAGCAAGTGAGCAGTTTAGTAAGTCGTATGCAGCCCTTTTTACTTGAGCAAGCTCGTCTAAGAGGATTATCATGATTATTAGTAAATATTAGCAACAGGATTGTCATCATTCTCTGTTTTTATTTTTCGCTTTTGTACGAAAAGGGGAAAACTACTGACAAGTTAACAGCAGTGCAATATTATGTTCCTATCAACTACTACACCTGCCTACTTATAACTTTGCCATCATCATGCACACGTTCCTGTTTCCCTTTCCGTATCTGAGGACTAACTAGCGTAATGTAAAAAATGCAGCTGGTACAAAAGGCAGAAACAAATGAAGATACAACTTTGTGGTAATTTGCTTGTAAAGCTAATTGCTGTGCGGTTATTATTACTATTATTATTATTAGGTCGTTGGGTTGAAATTTTCTGCGAAAGATGAGTAGGTACTAATAATAATAATATTAGTAGTAGCAGTAGAAAGTAGGCTTGTCGTAATAATAATAATAATAATACGTAGCCTGCCTAGCCTACTCTGCTCCTGTGTTGAGCACTCTCTGCGGTGGTTGTAAAACAGAGAGGGAAAACTAAGAGGAAAATGCTCCCTTTATTATCATCATCCCGTCCGTCCGTCCGTTCGTTCATGATGTTGTTGCTGATGATCCGAAAATGTTTCTTTGCTCAGAGAGGGAGGAAGGAGAGGAAAACAAAGTTGGTTGGCTGGCGTGTTTTCTTGGAAAATACCATAGCAAGTTTACTGGTGTGACTGACTCTGACTGCGTAACTAAGCCTGAGTACTGCTCCCGTTTCCTGCCTCGCTCCCCGGTTGAGGATTGTAGGCGGCAGGCAAAAACTAGAGAGACACTGGCGGTGGTGCTGCTGCTGCTGCTCTGCTTATTATTATAATGCTAGTTTAAAGAAAGAGAAAGGGAGGAAGAAGAAGAAGAAAGAAAGAAAAAATAGCTATTTTCTGGAATGCGTCCCCAAAGTGTAGTAAATTTAGCTTGAGTAAAAGTAAAAAGAAGGAAGGAGGAGAAGAAGAAGAATAAGGACACAAGTAAAACAAGTTGAGTTGAAGAAAAGTGGGAGAAGAAATGTTAGTTGGGAGATGTTGCAACTAATGTATGTATCTAATATGTAGTAGATGAAGAGATAGATAGATAGATGGACGGATAGGCAAAAAGTAGTAGGAAGACAGATAGATGGTCCGTTTAAAAGCTTGTTTTGTGCTGCAGGATGCATGGAGAAAATGGTATCATCCTCTTTCGCTAGTATCAAGATCATCGTCATCGTTGTCGTCCTGGTGGTGGTGGTGGTGGTGGTGGTGGCTGTTCAGCTTTTTTCTTCTTCTTCTTTTCTTTTGTTGGGAGAAATGAACAAAAAAAACGAGAGAAGGAGATGGAGGAAAAAAGAAAGACAAGAAAGTGTATGAAACGGAACAAGGAGCAGCAGCAGGACGGAAGAAATAAAGCACCGGATTCTGGAACAAAGTCAATGCAACTAAAAGTTAAAGTAAGTAAGAAGGGGCAAGAAAAAAAATTATCCATTAAATTTTTCCCAAACAAGTATAAAGTTTTTGGGTTGAGCTAAAATAATAATAATAGGGGGGTGGGAAGAGGTGAGTAAAAAAAATCAGTACGAGAAACTGGTCATGGGGATGATGATGTTGATGATTGTATGGGAATGGTGAGAGGAAAGGGCAGATAGAGAAAAGTGTGGTGGTTACATTTTGAATTAGATTATCATCGTTACAAAAATAAAATGTGAACGATTCTACTGGACTTTGGAGGAGGAGGAGGATGATGATGACATGTGCTATGGTTTTAAACAGCAGGAGACCCATGAGTCAGTGGCCCGTTCATTTTTTTTCCTTCTTCTTCTTTTCTTCTTCCTTTTTGTTGTAGTACTTGTTACGGGGGGAAAAGGGAACAAGATAGATGGAAAGAGGAGGAAGGAGTAGACGTGTAGTGCATTTCTAATCAGGTTAGTTTTCAGCTCTGTTGGATTTGGATTCATGGAGAAAAACGGTACTCTGTGCCAGTGCTGCCTGCCTGCCTCACTGCTGCTATGCTATCTACTTACTGCAAAACAACCACCACCACTACCGCCACCACAGCTAATTCTTCTTCTTCTACGTCTTGTTTCCTTGGTCGACTAAGTTGTATCGTTTATGATTTAAAGAGCAAGAAAATAAGAAGGAGACAACGCCGTTGCAATATAAAGCAGCTAAGAAAAAGGAAGAAAGAAAAAATCCAAAAATAAAATGTGCAGGAAGAAGAAAAAGAAGAAGCAACAACAACAATAATAATAATAATAATAGGAGCAAGAAATAAGAAATAAAATAAAATAAAAAATAAAGCTGGTGGTGGTGGTGGTGTGGCTTAATACTTCAAATATTTTCATGTCTACTTCTACTGCTGCTGGCTGGCTGACGGAATATATTGGATCACATGGGATTTTCCGGTGGGGTACTCTTCTTTTTTTCTCTCAGTCTTTTTTTTGTCTTAAATGTAAGACAGCACGCAGAAAGGAAGGAAAGAAGGAAGGAAGGAAGGGAAGAAGAAGAAAGAGTTAACTAGTCAGTCAGTCAGCCAGCACGAGAGAGAACGGGAGAGTCATATGATTTCCTCGTTAACTGACTTGTCTTTCATGTGTAACTTGTGAGCAGATCATTTTCTATCTTGTTTCTCCATCTTTTTAAGAAAGAATTATGCCGCAGAATGATGATGATGATGACGACGATCATCGTCAGGAGCAGCATTCCACAATGGCAGTTGTGAAAAAGATTCATTTGTTTGTGGTGGTAGCAGAAAACAAGGGAGTCAGTCAGTCAGTCGCGTTCAATCTGATCTGCTGAATCTGGTGCTGCTCCGAATGCTAGTAAAGCTTGGTTTCATTTTCATTTTTATTATGAATGCAAGTAGAGTCAAAGGGAAAGCATTTAAATGGTATACACATCATCTCAACCGACCTTTGTCAAAAATCTTGAATGGATAATAATAATAATAAATAATGAAAATATAAAGTTTGTTTGTGTGCAACCGAATTGACTTACCCGAGATACCGTCGTATGTCCACCAGTCCTCCCAAATTACAGCTATTGAACCTGGAACACAGAGAGAATAAAACGAGCACTTAAAGGTTGGAGTATTTTGAAGTGTATAATAATAATATCTAATATTTATCTGTACGTATTTAGGCATTTACTTAGTTTTATTTTCTCTCTCTCTCTCTAGGCCGACATTTATTTAAACATTTTGACAATTTGAATTGCAACGTGAATTCCCATTTGACCAGCCCAAGGTCTCTTTTCCGACTTTGCCGCAATGGATAAATGCACTTTGTGTAAGATAATCTGTGCGAGTCCAACAGAGTGAATGAATTGCGCGAGGGACGAATGCATGCTGCATGCATAAATCAAGAGGTCTGATGCTCAAGAAATTTCGCAGCAGCAGCAGCGATCGAGAAGGAGAAAGCACACACGACAATACGCACACATATTCATCCAACGAAGCAGAAAAGCAGTGCTGCTGCTGCTGCTGCCGCCGCCGCTTCTCCTCCTGATATCGCTGTGCACGTCACCCCCGTGGCTCCACCAGCAGTTCAGTTGAAATTATCATCATGGCTTTCGCATCAAGCAGGCAAGCAAGCAAGCAAACGAGAGGGAAACAAAGTGCAAAGTCAATTTAATCTAAAATGCTCATCTTCTCAATTCATCCATCCATCGACATTTTCCCCAAGCAGGCAGGCAGAGAGGCAGCGAGAGAGAAAGAGCTTTTCAAACAATGTAGCAGCAGAAAGCGACACAGGAAAGGAAAGCAAGACAAGAGCAGTGTAACGACAACTCTCTCCAACTCTGTTTATTTTCACAACCGTAAAAAAGGACCATGACACGACACGTTTCCGCGTGTGTTCTGCTGCTGCTGCTGCTGCTGCTGCTGCTTAAAGCATTATCCATTCATTCGCATAAAAATTTCAGTTTACTTTTAATTTTTCCACGTGAGCTAGTTCCTTCATTCAACAATCGGCTGAATGCTTCAATGAATTATCCGCATGATGATGATCATCATGATCATGATGATGAGGAGGAGGAAAAGAAGAAACGCACGACACACACAATGTCGAGGACACAAAGACGAAAATGCAATCATTTTTTTGAACGTTTAAACAAAGTTTATCTTGGCAACTCGGCACATTTTCTCTATTGTACCAACCATGCTCTCCTTTCCTTGTCTGCATTTCACTGCTGAAAAAAAGTCGTGTATAGCTATAGCTGCCTGCTGGTGATGATGATGATAGTGATGATCATGATGAAGATGAAGATAACCTTAAAGAAATACTGAGCAAAAAAAGTGCAGCAACGTCAAATGCTTTTCACTTTCAACAAAAATTGAGAACGACGATGATGAGATGAGTGGGCTTTTTTTCCTTGAACGATAACTTTTTTTTCTCTCTCTCTCTCTTTGACAATGTCGTCAGGCAGAAAAATCAATGTCACTCAACCACTCATTGTCATGTTGATGATCGTCGTGCGTGACAATCGCACGACTTTAAACGGGCTGACTCAGCAGTAGCTAGTTAGCCTAACAAGGTGATGTTAGACAATTGAGCGTTGAAAATTATAAAGCAGACGCAATTTTCTTCCGTCTTCGTTCTTTCCCTGGAATCTTCTATAAAAAGGTATTTTTTTGCTAAACGACTGGGATAGACGATCAACTTACTTTTGTTTAGGAAAAAAACGGAAAAAATGACAATACTTTTTTATTTTGAGATAGCCTCCATCCACTTGCAGTATTGCCTTACTTTCTTGCCCGCTGTTGTGTATTTTTTTTATTGCAACTGTTTTTTTTCTGAGAAATTGAGAGTTAGCTGGGAGAATGGAAGAAGAAGAAAGGAAACAGCAACAAAAGCGACATTGACGTCTTATATTTTTGAGTCAACCCATTTTGCATTTTTATGGCGACTATTTTCCTCTTATAAATACACTTGGAGCGAGAGAGAGAGAGAAAAAAAAACAACAACAAAAAGACATGATGTATTTGAAAAGAGGATAGAATGACTCAAAAGTCATTTCAAAGGAATATATGCGTACTCAATTTATATGTAGTAAAATAAATAAATAAGTAAATAAATATACATATATGCCATTCTAGTTTTTCAGCTGAACAACAACAACAACCAAATAATATAAAAAAGAGAAAGCAAGTTTTGTAGAAAATGGAAAAGAAAAACCCGGAAATATATTATGATATTCTTCTTCTTTTTTTGGTGTGTCGTTAGTTTTTTTTCTCCTCTATTTTCTTGTCACATGCCGACTTGCTGATTTCCCAAGGAAATGGAGAAAAAAAAATATTATGCAAATAAAGTCATTTTAGTGATGCTGCTGCTGTTGTTGCTAGTGTTGTCAGCATCATTGGTGGCAACATCATCGTACAGAAAGAAAGGGACACGGGAAAATAAAACAAATGAGGGAAAATTTTTGGAGAGAATTTCATAAATTTTTAAAGGGACAGGGGAGAAAAAGGAAGGAGAAATATATTGCACGTCCATTTACTGAGAGCAAGCTTCCAAATCAATTTACGCTTTGCCTTTTGCATGCCTACAACAAAGTTGAGCATGAAATAATAGAAAAAAAATATTTTTTTTTCTCTTCTTCTTCTCCGTCTAATATTCCAGCGACGAGAGACAAATGACTTGTCTCATTTGCAAGAGGACTTAATTTTCAAGGAAAAAGATGATATATCGACCTTTCGTTTACAGAGAGTCAGCAGAGAGCACTGATTCAACTCTTTACCTCCACCACCAGCAGTCTGTAAAGCAGCAGGAGCAGCAGCAGTGGCGGCAGATGTGTCTCCACATTTTTATTTTGTTTACTTTTCAACTTGACGTTGTTCCTTCTTGCTGCCTTTAAAGTTCACTACTGTGTGTACTCTGCTCATTAAGAATGCAAGACGAGGAGGCAGAGAGAAACAGGGTTTCATTTTCACCAACAACTACCACCACCACCAGGACATCTGAGAGCAGGAAAAAGCTACAGAGTGTCAAAAGTCAGGAATCATTGACAAAGTGGTATCCCTTCCCATTTCCTTTTTTTCTACTCCAATATAGCAGCAGCACAAGAAAATTAGGAAGAAAGTTGAGTTTTTACACACAAGAAGGAAGAGAAGGAGGAGGAGGAAGACGACGACGATGTTGATTATGTCCTCTCCCATATTTCCGGATTAGATAATTAGACAAATAAAAAATATGAGTAGGATTTTCTTCGTCTTTATTACCAAGCAAGAGACAGCAACGGAAAGAAAGTAAAAGCAGCAGAAGTGGCTGACAAGAAGCAGAGAGTAGGAAGAAGGGGAATGGGAAATTGAATTTTCTCTTTTTTCGTTTCTTTCCTCATCTTTCAGAGAAACACAAGTAGAAAAATTGAAAAGAGCAAGATGCTTGATGATGACAAGACAGAGGTGATCATGGTAGTCACTACAGTTACTGTACAAAAATAATAATAAAAAAATAAAAAGTAACTTAAACATTTGACATACGTTATTTCTTGAAATGAACGAGAGAAGAGAGAGTGGGAAAAGGGATGACAGTAAAAAAAATTGTCACCCTGCTACACTCCCCATTCATTCACTCCGCACCTCTAACTTGTTTACTTTGTTGCATTCATTTTCGTAGCTAGCTAGGTGTTTCCAAGGGGAAACTGGATGATGATGAAGATGATGACACAAGACGAAAGCAAGAAAGATGTTGCTGATGAGCAATTCAAGAAAGAGCAACACATTTTTTAAAACTCAATTTTCATCCCCTGTCTGGTGAGAAAAAGTGGTCGTCGTTGTGTAGTAAAACAAGTAGAAATGACAAAACTAAAAAGAAAAAGCCTGTAGTGGATAGACCCGTCCCGACCAAACAACCCACCTGAATAAAATTAGCATCAACAGGATCATCCTCGTTAACGTGTTAACTTGTCCTGTTATGTAGATAGTAGATAGTAGGAGCAGCAGCAGCAGTTAGTGGATACGAGAAAGATATGACAAAGTGATAAAAGTCAGCTAGCAAATGGAGTTTTGCTAGTCATTTCTAACATTCTTTATTTAATAATAAAAAGATATATAAAAACTTGTCTCTTTTTCTTTTCCACCTCCACCTCTTTTCCCTTTTGTTGCCTGCTTCCGTAGTTTTGAAAAGGAATAACGTCGTAATAGCAACACAATTTTGCTAAAACTGTCAAGGGAACTCTGGCAGACAAGGGAAAGAGGAGAAAATAAATAAAGTATATTATTGCTACAAGGAAACACAAATAAATATGAAATTACAAGAGACGTACATACGTACGTACCTATATGCCTTTTCAAAAACGACAACAGTCAGTAGAACAAAAGCAATAAAGAGAAAAGGAGACAAAGGCAGAATTTGAAGAAAAAACAAAAATAAATAAGTATCTAAAAAACAAAGTTTACAATTGCTCGGCACTTGCTCAGTGTGCAGAAGAGGAGTGAGTGCCCAAGAAAAAAAAATTACTTTAATATCTTTACAGAAAAGTTTCACACTGTCAATTCTACTCTGTGATGCTGCGGATGATTTTAGTTATTTATTATTATTATTATTATTAGTGGTAGTGGTAGCATTGCACTTTCTCCCCTTCCCACTTGCCATTTTTTTCCAGAAAGAAATAACTTTTTGAAAACTTTATTTTGTTTTCTCTCTAAACTTGACGGAGAAACGTTATAAATCTATAATGCAGCTGGTGGTAAGGCAAATGCAGGTGGATGAGGTGGAAACTGTTGAGAGAGAAAATAAAACAAGCCATGTATTTTTTTTCTTCATACTTTCATCGTCTTCTCCTTCCTACTCTTTTGGTTTTGCTCTGTGTACTTTCCAAGAAAGACTAAAAATAAATAAACTTTTTTGAAAAAAGAGAGATAAGTTTCTTTAAATCCATCCCACTATTATCGTTATTATTATTATTATTATTATTATGTGTATTGACAAGTTTTGTGTGTGTGTGTGTGCTCAGACTTGAATGAACCAGCAAACAAAAGCAGCAACAACTTTTCTTCCATTTCAAAACAAAACAAAAAGAAACCAAACATTTTTTTTTCTCAGGGTGCTTCTTTCTCTTGCCTGCTATTAGCACTAGCCTATGTGCTATATATGTATCTAGTATGAAAAAGTCAAGCTATACACGATAATGGAATAGAATACAAGCTACTCGTCTTCCCCCGCACACTTTTTTTTCTTTATTTTCAATTTTATTTTTTTACACAACACTACACTTCACCTTGGCAGTTTTTACCGTGTCAATCAGCATGATCATCATGATCATCACCAAAACCGCAACTATTTCTGCTCTCTGACCTGCCATCAAACTTTTTTTTCTTCGGTTCACTCAAAAGTTCCGCTCCCTTATAACAAAATATTATTATTATTATTATTACTACTATTACCTTGCACCAAGTATAGCGCTCTCGTTGTATTCCCACATTTTCACGTTATTATGCTAATGACTACTACTGCTGCCACTATCAAAAACAAGTGGCATTTTTCTCCCTCAAAACTTTATGCAGCAAACACCAAAAAGTGCAGCAGCAGCAGCAGCAGCACCACCGCCACCACAACCCTCTCCACTTGTTCCGTACAACAACCTGGGTTGAAAATATGTAATAATTTTATCATCAACCTTGTCTGCTTGGGCATATAATAATAACCATCATCATCGTGACGAAGACAGTTGTCGCCTCCATCATCATCATAAACTTTCAGTTTTTATCCCTGTTCCTTTCCTTCTGCTATACGACTGGAATACTGACCAAAAAAAACTAGAAAACATCTGCTGTAATTCTCACCGGCTCTTTGGCGCGAATACTGAACCAAATCAAGAAACGCCAGAATAATGTGTACAGAGTTGCTGAGAATGACGAGTGAAAGTGAAAGCTTGCTTGTGTGTGTGTGGGTGGGTGTGTGTGTCTCTCTCTCTCTCTCTACCAAAGTAATAGTGTGTATTCCCAAGACGATGCCGAGGATGATTATTTTTTGAAGGAAGGAAAGAGTCCCCCTGGAAACACAAAAAAGCAACTACTTGTTTTTTTCTCTTCACAAGCACCACCTCCCCAGTACACAAGGTCATTTTAAGCAAAGAGAAAATTACCAGAGGGAGAAAAAGAGAAAGAAAAAAATATACACACAAGTGAATATAAAGGAAATTGTTGTAGTTTTTTTTTCAGAGAAGGAAAAAAATGGTATAAAGTAGTGGACAGGACAAGGAGAAGGCCACACTGGTGCATTTCCTGTGAGCATTTTTTTGTCCTGTTTTACTACTACTACCACCACACAGTAGGTTGATGATGATGATGATGGTATTATTGGAATCGAAGGCATGCATATTAGAGTTGGGTATGTATATACAACACACACACCCACAACAAAAAGCATGTAATTGAAGTGTCGGGCGGAAGCACCAGGAAAACTTTCTACGTGCTGTGTGTTCTAGAACAAGGATGATTGTAGTGGTTGGTGGCTGTGGCTGTAGCCCAAGCAGTAACACTTCTTTTTTTTGGTGTTATTTGTAAACGAACGTGAATTTCATAGGAAACCACACTGACTATAATAATGGCATCATAGCACCACCACCATCACCGCCCGGTATTGCAATTGGTATCATTGACGACGACGATGATGACGGTGGTGTTGTATCAGTCAGTAGACAGAAAAGCTAACCGAGAGAGTTCATAAGAAGAGTCGCATGGTCTGTTGTACGTACACTCACTGTTTACATTTTATTTTGTGTGTGATGTGATGTTTGTTCAAAGCCGAGCGGGGAGAAAAAAAGTCATTGTGACGAAGGGGAAAAGGAGGAGGAGGACGACGACGATGAAGATGACGCCAATTACTTGCTACACGGCATGCTTTTCACTCACAGCTTAAGCTGTATCATTGTAGTGGCAGTGTAAAAAAAATAAATAAAACTGGTATCGTTTACTCCTTACTGACGATCACGGCCACCACATTTTTTTTTCCTCTACACTTTCCAAACATGTTTCGATGAATAATTCATACTAAAAACAATGCAGTTTGTTTGGATTTTACTACTACTGCTACTACTACTACTATTACGACTATTCACATCCGCTCTCATATATATTTTTTTTTCCTAGGAGAATAATAAGGGAATTTTATTTTACACTGCAGGTGGAAAGGCAGGTGAATAGTAAAAAAAGAAAAGTGGCCAGATTTTATTACCAATATTAGGGATGCATCTCTACCAGCGAACAGACGTAACGTGCCCACACGTATTAATAAATAGGCATTGCACCCATTCCACCACCATTTGATTTTTGGAGTGCGGACTGTGTGCGGCAACAACGCAGCTAACTGCTGAACAGATAGATTAGCCTCTTTTAATGATCATCCATGAAAGAGCATACAGCGTGTCCACAACACAGTGTCGTGTTGCACACTCGCCCCCTATCTCAGCGAGACTCGCAGACACGGAACAAAAGGCAAAAGAGAGATAAATAATATATTAATAATAATAATAATAATATCAACTGCATCTGCCGTTTTTATTATTCCTTCGATTTTCAAAGTAGATTTTGCTACAAGGGATTACGTATCGGAACGGCGGCGGCGGCAAAAAGGGAAAATGCGAATGGTGTGGTGGTGGTGGTGTGGGCACGTAAATTAGAGGCAAGTAGACAGACGAGACGGAGAGAGGCAGTTGGGTTGATACTGATTAAAATCAAACTGTTTGTTTTCACTGCAGCAGCAGCAGCCGAGTTGGAGAATGTATCAACTTTAGCACAAAAAAGTAAACAATCTCATCATCATCATCATCGTGGCGGTGGTGGTGGCCGCCGACATCATCATCATCATCATCCTCCTCCCCCGATCAAGATGTGAATGTGCAAGTGTGTGTGTGTGTTGGGTAAACAAAAGCGAGGATCAACAGCCTCTGTAACTGTGACTGCACTCTGATGTTTGCATCTCTTTCTCTCCCTCTCTTTCCTCATTACTATTCAGTGAAAGTTTGCCGGTTCTTCAGTTTTTATATTATTATTATTATTATTAAAATTTATATTTACATTGTAAAAAATGTATGTGTAGTCTGTTTATATTATGACAAGGTATAAATATTTTTTTACGAGCCGAGAACAGCAACACAACAACATCCCACTATCCATTTCATACGCATAATAATAATAATAATAATAATAATAAGCTGCGTGTCACTCCTCTGCCTTCCCGTTTTACTACGTGCCTACTTTACTCCTTCCACAGAAAAAAAAATTATATTCTTGTGCTGCTTTGGTTTTTGATGCTGGTGGTGGTGGTGGAGGAGGAGGAAGAGGAGGAAGAGAAGGAGGAGATGATGAATAGCTTGCAATTAGTTTTTGTCCGTCTCTCTTCCTCTCTCCCTCTCCCAGAGAAATAAGATATGAGTTATTGTGCGTGCATGTTAAACAATTATTTACTTTTATAATAATATTAATAATAGTAGTAGTAGTCAGAATAGTAATACTACAATAATAACAGCAACAATAAATATTTCACACAGGGAAATGTGTGTACGCAAACAAGTTTAAAATGGGAAACGCGTTTTGGATGAAGGAGGAGGAGGAGAAGAAGAAGAAGAAGGAACATTGAAACATGAAAACTTTACTTTTGACTTTCCTACTTTATTACTTGGCAAGTACATAAGTGTGTGCACTACTTTGCTGGATTACTTAATATTATTATTATTTTATTTCACTACTCATTTTCCTCGTTAGAGCGTCAAGGTACGTAAGGAAAACAAAGACAGATGTGCACGGAGCCATTTTCTCGCTCCTGACACCCGCATCACAATCATCACCAAACCAAAAAACCACCGCACACACACACACACACTCGCACACATCATAAGACAGGCCAAACCAAACCGCCACAGCATAATACTTTATCAGCAGCAGCGCTGCTACACATCACTGCCGCCACCACCATCGCTACCACCGCTGCTGCTTGTTCCAACAAACTGGTTTCCCTTTCACCCTGCCACTATCTCGCTTTCCCCATCCGCCTTCCTCTCACTCGCTTTCGCTGGCTTTTACGTTTATTCGAAAATAAAAATAGCTGTCCGATGTGCAAACGCAGGGAAAATGCGTGTAGTATCCACTTCTACAGCTTCTACTTCAAATTTCCTTCCTGATTGTCTTTCACTGTACTTTTACAAGACGACCACTACTAACATGCTGATCACTTTTTATTTTTCAGGTGGGCAAAAATAGTTGAAACGTGTTGTAGGAAGTAAAGGATCCAGTATATTCTATGCATTTTTTTGTCACTGCCACTTGGCTTTGTTGACAATGACAATTTGAAAGTCAAGTGGTGGCGGTGCGACTGATGCTCAGGGCAATCATAATAATAATAATAATAAAATGGTAAAGGAAGAAGAGCAAGTCAAGTAGTAGCAAGAGCAGCAGAAGGAGGAATGCATTTCTTGTCAACATCAGCAAGCAAAAGACGGGAAAACATTGGTGATGGTGGCGGCAGCAGCAGCAGAAGTTTCCAGGTTTAATATGTAGCATCATCGTCATCATCCTCGTCTTGGGACAAGAGAGCATAAGAAACGACTTATAATCCAGAAACCACGCACCAGAAACAGAGAAGGAAATCTACTGCGTTCATTCCTCTTTTCCTGTGCCTCGCTCAGCCTCCAGGGCTTTTTTCCCTGGCTACCTTCAACTTACTTGCCTTGTCAGCTTTTCCGTCTCTGCAATTTGAATATTCACACAAGGAGAAGAAGAAGGGAAGAGGAATGAGATTGCGGCTGTTACCTTGACTTGACATGATGATGCATATAATGTAATGGCTTGTTTAACCTGACCTGAGAGAAGGGAGAGAGAGAGAGAGAAAGGAATAGTTTCAGGAGGAACACCAAAAAGAAAAAAAAAACAAAAGTGACGTAAGCTGATTTGATCATCACATCACTTGACAAGATGAAAGCGGCTTACACAACTTTTTCTTCCTCTTCTTCTTCTTGTTCATCTTGCAAGCGGCTGCTTTTGTCTTTGAAGCAAGCAAGCAGAGAGAACTGAAACGAGGAGAAAGACACACACACACACACTCTCTCTCTTACACACCGCCATCGTTTGTTCTACTTTCTCTAGTCGTCTTTACACACTCTGTTTGTCTTCGTCTGCCTCCTTCCCTGACAGGGCAAACATTCCACCAAAATGTTTTCCTTTCCGCTTCTCCCATTCACCTTTGTAGTTTGGACGATAAAGTAACATGTCGAGTGACATACAACTTGACCCTGTTCCCTTTTGTCTCTTCTATCTCCCTCCCTCCACCCCTCCCTCCCTCTCTCTGTGTCTCCTTCTCCTGTACACATGCCTTTACCAGAGGAGAGCTTGGTAGGTGGAGGGATTGTGCATTTTGGTAATTATCCTATAGATGTACTCTGTTCTCGTGGCAGTGGAGAAGTGGAGGTGATGGTGATGAGGAGAAAATGCAATAAATTGCGGAGGCACAGCACAAGGCAAAAATGTCATCCGGCCAAAATCGGGAGAGAGGAAGAAGATAGGAAGAATAAATAATGGGCGAGGGAATTTCCAAATCCCGGCACAGATTTTGATTCTTCACCGCGCGCTCCTCCCACTCTCCAGTCGCTTCTTGTAAAAATAAAAATAAACAAAATCCTCCACACCACCACCAGCACCACCGCTGTTCCAAGTCGTCAGAATCAACTTCCCGCGTTTTGTAATAAATACAAAGAGTACTTGATGTGCTTAAATACGCATTCACGCACACAACGAGTTTCCCTCATTTTGAACAACTTTTCCAGACAGAAAATATAAATGCCTCTGCGTAATTAATTACATTGCAATTTTTTAACGTTAGTTTTCTTACAAAAACGTGCGCGCTCCTATTGTTTCAATCAACTGCTTCATTAAGCTGCTCACAATTAATGAAATAGTTCCAAGGAAATGGCCTTGAACTTTGAAAGTTTTCCGTTATTATGACAAGGTAACAGTTTAACAAGGGTCATTAGTGAATTGCGCAAAAAAAATAATAAAAGTAAACGCAAATCAATAACATGTCATTAGTAGAGGCTAAAGACACGTGTGTATCCACCTACGTACACACTATATTGCCTCTCTAGACTTAGCGACTTTCAATACAAATTACTGGTTAAAGCTCGTTACTTCTTTATGTGGATAAATCAGCTAGATCGATTGGAAGATAGAGAGGAGGAAAAAGCCGTACAAATTTTTCCCATGGTGGTGCCCTCACACTCACTGCTCATCAGTGTAAATCTCCACTAGAAATACGTACCGAGCACGTGTGCTGTAGTAGAGAAAGGGATGTACACGCAGATGTGCNAAGGGATGTACACACAGATGTGCTGTTTTTTGTCAGGAAAAATCCACGAATTGAAAAGGCAAATAAAATCGGTTCATTGCCACACAAGAATGGAGTAGGTATGTAGACAGATATAGGCAGACAGCCAGCCAGCCAGACTCAAAATATTTATGTATTGGCATGCCTTTTTGAATATTGTTCAGAAGAGCATGACATTGTGCTGCTGCTGCTGCATTCCATTTTTTTGCATTTTTTTTCTGCAACTGATCCAATAAACGACGATGCGTTCAAGCTTGCTGCTTTCTCCTCTTTCTCTTTTGCTCTCCTCTCGTGCTAGTAAAAATAACAAGGCATGCATGACATGCCACATCAAAATATATTTTTTTTAAATGAAAAGATCATAATCATCATTGTCGATTCCTTGCAGCAGCCAAAAAAAAGTAAAGAAGAAGCAAATCATTTCTCCGGTGACCAGTGATCTTTTCACAACTAAACTATGCAGTCATGCATAATAATAACAAGTGTGTCTGCATCAGTAACGCGATGCGTGTAGTATTTGCATGGAAAGCAGGCAGCAGTATGGCGATAGAAAGAGATAGACACGACGACGACGACGATGATGATAATCTTGTGGATGTGCATTATGGGAAAAGGAATGAATGAAGAATGATCATCATACTTGCTCCACCTTCACGTGCTCCATCCAAATTCAGACTTTTTATTTTTATTTTTTTATTTTGGAGAAGATGCAGAGGTGAAGGGAAATGATGATGGTGATAGCACTATTATTATTATTATGCAATGAAGGAATCGATATTCACAGCGTGTAGTCAAAGAAAGCTCTCTCTCTCTCTCTCTCTGTCTTGCTAGAAGGCAGACTTGTTTCTTCTTCTCTTCTTAAAACTTGCTATCTTTATACATTTCCTGCATTTTTTTTCTCTTTCTTTTTTTCCAGAAACTTTTTTTTCTTTTCTTTTTTTTCTCTCTTTGTAAAGTACGGAGAGGAGAGAGGGAGACAAGAGGGAAGAATAGACAAGTCTGACAGGAAAAGGGCACCAGTGTATTTACACGCACTTATTCCCACTCCCTGATCCACTCTACATTTTTTACCGTGAGCACCACACATCACCCCAGCCATGTAAATACATATAGTTACAATACAACCAGCCATGAGATGGTTGATCATGATCATCATGATAGTTCACCAGACAGAAAATAAAAAGGGAGAAAGTTTTCTCTATTTTTAGTAGATTTTTTTTGAAAATGGAGAATAAAAGGTGGAAGACATGGAATGTATTACATATTTTTGTAATATATTTCCCTTTTATTTATGACGTAGTGAAAAGTGCATTTTCTTCGTGAGCATATGTATATCTACCTAGTTACGTGTGTGTGTGTGTGCAAACGTGTTTGTATTGTGTAGACTTTGCTACTTTTTTTTCTTTAAAAAAAACGGGACAAGGTCGGTTGGTGAATGTAGTAGTGGGAGTGAAGCCTCATATTGGCCATCGTGTTGGCCGCTTTTAATGCACTCTACTCTATCATAATGATCATTACATGAATCATCATCATATTGTGTACTCGGTACTTTTATTCGAGATGGAAAATAGAGTTTTAAAAAAGTCGTTCGTCTCAGCTGCTGCTGCTGCTGCTACTCTACTAGTGCTGTCCTCATAGTTGGGAGAACATAAAAGGAGAAAAAAGTAAATTGGTTGAAAAGTATATTTAGAAAAAGGTATAGAGATAAATATATAGTGAATGAGAAAAGGAGGAAGAGACGAGACAAGCTCATACATTTTTACTCCAGTTGCGACTTGTGCTGCTG
>JAHZMT010003434.1:0-11711 GCA_027743785.1 Sinhomidia bicolor
CAATTCGGCAAGCAAAATTTTTCAACATTCAATTATATTATCATTACATTGTGTAAAGTGAAAATGAGAACGTGCGGATATAATAATAATACGTTTATATGACCTTAAAGGTTATACGGGTTTTTTTCTGTACAAACTCGCAACAAGCAAAAAAACCTCTGTTCTTCATCATGCTCGTTTTTCAAATTTGAAAAGATATTCTATTTTATATATTTCTCGTGTGTTTACTCTGTGCTTCTTTGTGTAAAAGCACGCGTTGCAAGAAATAGTTTGTCCATGTGTTTTGATTTTTTTTGTACGTCAACACGAAGTACTGGACTTTTGAAAATAATAATAAAAAAACTCAGAAAGATTGGATTGAGCAATATACACAGAGTTAACAAACATATCGCTCAACATGCCTTTATTATTATCATCATCATTATGCAAGGACCTAGATTGTTTGCTGCAGTGCATAGAGCAGTGGGTTGCGTATAACTTACCACAACAAAGGATTTTTTAAAAAAATCTTTCGTCAAACGACAACGAAACAAAAAGGAGACCAAGAAGAAAGACGGCAGTTTTTTTAATACAAAAGGATAATGGATCGGTTCATTTTGAAAGGACCATAAAAAACCGGACCCAAACGCGGACAGAGAGTAGGACATTGAGCTTGTGCGCTAGTAGTAGTCGTCGTCGTCGTGATGTTGAAAGAACGAGAAAAGGCCCTTATCATCAGAGCTCATGCTCATGCTCGCTCGATTACCAGTGTGTGGATGGGATTTTGTGTTTGAGTTCACAGGAAGCTTTTTTAAGGTTTAGCAATAGCAGCAATAATAAAAGCGAGTTTGCTTACCTAAATACTTTTTTTTTCTTACTTTGCCCTTCCTCGCATTTACTGTGACTCTCTCTGGTACAATAAAAAATATATGTACATTTATTGCAGGTCCACTTCGTTTGTTTGGGAAAGAGCAAAACGATATGATGAGGAGCTTACATTTTGAGTGTTTAAAAAACAAGGCTACCCTACGGTCAGAAAATGAACGAACAAGATGATTTAAAAAAAAAAGTATGTATGTTTATTTGTAAACATACGTAATATTCTCTGGTCATTATTATTATTGTAATAATCGCTTCCGTAAATAAATAACGGTAAACATGCGACTGTTTTCGCTTTCAGGATTTTTTGTTTTCTGGTGCGAGACGTGACATGGGTCACCACTAGAAGTCTTCAGTTTTTGTTCCATTTTGAAACACTCTCCATCAGCCAAATTAATCCACAAAATTAACACGAACCCAAATGATAGGTAAATAGACCAAAAAGTACTTTCTATTACGTAAGTAGTCTAATAATATTGTGGATACTGTTAACAACAAAATAAAATGTTGCACAAAAATACAAAAAATTTGTAGAGAGAACGTGACAACTCTTTTTGGCTGTACCCATACACGGAATTCCCGTACGTAGCAAAAGACTGGATCTATTCAGTATTATCTAGGTAATTGACAACTCTACTCAAAAGTTCAAATCGGTATTTATATCTTTGATAAACGACAAACTAAAAATGATGATGATGATCCATTTAATGTCTTCTATTATTATTCATCACTTTTTTTTACTGTTTCAGCGCAGTTCAGCCGTCGTCGTCTTGTGTGCTACATGTTTTGTAGTAGAGATATCCCTCATATGTCTAAAAAAGAAGAGAGTGCTGGCTGGTTGCTCATAAGTAAATTAGTATTATTGCGTTGATAGTGTACCTACTGAGACTGTAAGATCAGAGAGAGGAGTCACGGGTCTGGGGAAAACTTGCTCTGGCAATGCGGTCTACGAAGAATAATAATAATGATTGATTGTGAAGGACTAAATTAGGGTCATCAGTGAAATGGCTGAAATTGAAGACTCAAAAAAAGAAAATTTATTACAAAAGTCATTTCAAGTTCCGCAGATTCAAGAAACAATGGTAATTTGGCGCATAATTATGATGACCTGGGATAGCAAGATTCATTGTCTTCATCTATCATCATCGTCTTCTCTCTCTCTCTATCTGTTTTGTGCTGTTCATAGTAGGAGTACAAGAGTGAGGAAAGCAAATTGAATCTAGCTCAGTAGATAGCCATGTTATGAGAATTTTAGACTAAAAAGGAGCAAACAACTTACTCAAGTGTGAGTATTAAAGTGTATCTCACTCTATTATTCATCATCATAAATGGTGGGTATTGTAGTGCTTAGTAGCTGCCTATGCTATGTAGTGGTAGCATAATCATATTATTTACTTGTATAACTAGAACTTTACTTTATGGAGTCACCTACATCACCACCATTACTTGTATTATTATTACTCTGTTTATATTTATTGCTCTAAAGTGCACTTGCAGTAGTGGCAGTAGACAACTGGATTAAACTGCGTTTTATGTTCAAAGACTGACGATGCAACAAAATAAATACTTAAAATTAGCCTCAGAGGAAGTTGGACAGTTGGGCCGATCTTGTATTCAACTTTTGAAGAACATAGTGTCATTTGCGCGATTGTATACAAATATCGCAACTTATCAATTGTTATATACTGCGCAGCTCAGATAAAAAAAATTGAGCTTGAAGTTTCGTTCCCTTTCAATTAAAACACGGTTGCACGACAGAGTATATTCTGCATTAGTTTACTCCTAATTTCTTAAAATAGACTGTGAGATAATATTCGTAGTTTTTAGATATGATCGCAATTGTGCGTTTATGAATAAAATATCTTGGGTATGTGCTAGCATGGGGTACAATGATAAAATTGACAGTTATATGGTGGTACTTTATAGAAGAGGAGCGACAATGCAAGAGAAAAAGAGACAGCAACCACACTAGAAAATCGCTTGCTAAATTTTTCAAGCTGCTCTACCCAAGAGACTGAAGGGTATCTGCCCACTTTCAGAATCCCTGATGAGAGAGACTACAAAAAAGCTTCCTATATCACAAGCACTTCATTTTTCGTCTCGTTAGTCACGAGAGAACAAAAAAAAACGCTTCCTTTCTTGTTACCACAATTATCAATTTTAATATGACGGTCAGTCTTTTCATTAAAAGTAGGAAGCGATAGACAGACGTGTCGTATTATTGAAGAAAAATTTATACCGAGTCTATTATTATCTTACACACACGCATTTGTAGTTTGTAGTCCTATTTGTATATTCGTGATCGAACTATTGTTTGTGTGTTTCTCTCTCTAGCTTGTTTTTACTATTTATTGTCTAAAAAAACATTTTTTTTCTTCACTAATTAAAATTGAAGCAGCAATACTTATTTTATACCGCATTAGAGTAACAATAGAAAATGTAATTCAACAACCTGGGGTCGATTATTTCAACCAAAAAACAGGAGTTGTTACAGTCGTAATTATTATATTTATTTCATTAGGGTTAGAATTGTTAATGTATCTCGCACATAACAAAGTGTTATTTTATGTATATGAACCCATCCGGAACAAAAGACCAGTGCACTATAGACCAGGCGGTGTTCAACTGACATTGAATCGGGACAAAGTCATAAGTTATTGTTTTGATATGTTAAACATTAAAATCATTATATACCGATGATGATAATAATAATAATAATGAATAAAATTTTTTTAGCGTGAATATAAAATGCATACTGGAAACACTCGCAAAATATTATGGTGCATGCATGCAAAGCATAATTCAGGTATAATTTTTTTTGTGTTCGAGTCGAAGAAAGGAGAAAAAGTTTGATTATTTTCTGCTATTGTGCGAATGTAACGAAACGAATACATGACTGATACTTATAAATACAACCAGTCCTTTCTTGATTGGCTCATGCCATAAGTTTATTTTTTTTATTTTTGCTGGCAAGGCAAGCTGTAAAGTATCATGATGATAATGGTGATTACCGTTACGCATCGGCCCACCTGAATACTGATGGTGATAAGGGTGATCTATCTGCATAATAAATGTGTGACGAGAAGGACTGATTGTACAAGTGTCAATAGTGTTTTTTATTCTTCTTCACTTGCTTAAAATAAATTTGTTATAATATAATGAAGGTATTGTGGTGGTGGTGGTAGTGGCAGCAGTGCAAGCAACAGAATGTGTAGGTGATTGAGGAAAAAAAATACATACATACATCCTTTGCGTTCTCTCCTGATTTATGGTTGTTGGTTAAGGCCTGGCCATTTAAAGTGTAATATCGCATGAATGGAAGCTGTATGCAAATGCATAATGCTAACCAAATTGTAGATAAACTGTCTCACTTTGAATAAAAAATAATAAACGCAGAAAATTAATAATATTCTGTGCATGTTCATTTTTCACAAGAGAAATCGGCATCCATCTCTCTCTCTCTCTCTATTTGTGAATGAGACTGCTCTACAAATACACGCTTTTTATAATGATAATAATAATATTGTGAACTGCTGATGAAACAACCTCTACGTGCGGACGAATGCAAATTAATTTTTTTGTACACAGATACATGTATGATTTGGGTCTACTTGACGAGGTTGTGCTGTTACTACTTACTACTATTATTATTATTATGAATTTTATATTCCTGCCTTTGATGTCCTGTCGATTCAATTCAATCGATCGATTTTTTTTTCAAAAAAGGTTTTTAGAAACTAACACCATGCGTGCGCAAAGCAAAACACTCTGTGATCTCGCCATCCTAACTTGGGACAAAACAGTTCTTATGCAAATGAACCGATACGACGTGCGAGTGAGAGTGATTGTGCTACTACTATCCACTTTTCTTGTACACATTGGAAATAAATTAATTCTGATTCACTAGCATTAAAAAACTGCTTAATAAGCAGAGTGCTGCTGCTGGAGCAAAAAAAAAATATGATCGTGACTCGTGAGTAGCGTAAATGTGGGATTTGTTACTGCCTCAATAATGAGTAGAGTGAAACGTTAAAGTTTCTTGTGTGTTGTTGGGCTGGGGAAAATAAATGGGTGATTAGAATCTAGAGTAAAAAAAAATAAGTGTAATGATGAAAGTGTATTTAGTGTTATGCGATGTGAATTTATCAGCCGTCTGCTGCGCCGAGTAAAAATACAGCACAGCTTTATGAGCAAGCAGATATTAAATTAGTACTCCCGGATGGTTACGATTTATTTGGTTGAAACGAAGGCATATAAAGTTTGATGATTTTATACAGACGCAGAAAATACAACATAATATTATACACCCGGGTATTAATAAGCATATAGGCACTGTTGTACACATAAACAGTAGTGCGGTGGAAAGTAAGTAGTACCCGGAAAATATAAGTAAATACGACAGACATACTCTGCGTTTACTTTTACAGCACCCAAAACAACATATTAGCTTAGTGTCGGGAAAACAAGTCACTTCACTTTTTCATTTAGTTTTTATACGATAGGTTGAATCGTTATGTAGGAGGAAATATACATTACAAAGCTGGAAGAAAGCCCTGGTCCAAAAAAACCGACTGACAATGTATTCAATGTTAAATGTTACTGTAATACGAGTGTATGACAGAAAATATTATTCCTCTACTATTATTAGTGGTAGTTTCCCCCAAAAAAAACCTTTGTGCATGTGCCTATTCACATTCATGCAATGAGAGAATGGGATTGGTAGCGTTTAATGAATATGAGTTGCTTTACTGCTACTACCACGATAGAAATATCCCTTGTGTATGCTTTCGTTTGCTTACAAGGAGGAAGAAAGTTTACAACAAACCCCTTTTAATTTACAAAAAAGGGGAGAAATAAACCCCTTTATTTTTCGGTATATAGTCGGCTTCAAACTATTACTTTTCCATGGCTAGCTTTAACGTTTGCATGTCGAGTTTTTGTACAATTCCATGTGTGACGTGTGCCTGCTGCTGCTGCTGCTACAGCTACTTCCACCACCACCGTCGCTCCAACTGTTCCCTTATCTTTATGAACATGATGACACATAGAAATAAATAATAATAATATCAATGTGTGCATATGTAAAACACCACCGTCACCACCACCACCACCACTACCACCCCATCATCCAAATCATACTTTTTGTGAAAGCAAAATGCATCGCGTCGAGAATGGTATTAATAACTGGAAATATATTGTGCTGCTGGAAGATATAAAAGAAAATGGTGGAAAGAATTGTGAAATGGCTGCGGCAGCGGTGGTGGTGGTGCTTGAGTTCAAATTTATTTTATATTTCTGACAAGAGCTGTGTGTACTAATCATGATGATTATTATGAAAAGGATTCTATTGTTTTTGGAGAGAGGTATATGAGTAGTTTAGTCTGCTTCATTGTTTGTTCTAGGCAGACTAAATGGGGTTGTATTTGTTTTTGTCTCCTGTGCGCTTCGTTCTGTCTGCCTGTTTTATTTAACCCTTCCATGACTAATTTGCAACCGCGTTCAGTGATTTTGGTGCACACAATGCTCACAACAATACGGCGAGTGTGGTAGCGGAAAGCTTATATATGTAGAGATTGGAAATGAAATGGCATCTGTATCTCTAGAATGTGTATTCCGACTGACATGTTTTCCAATGTAAACGTCTGCCTCTTTCACAAAAATAATATTTTGAGTACAATCTCATTCCGTACTCTTTGCTGTTTTTTATATAAAAATAGATATACAGGTAATCTTGTTTTCAAAAACTAATCTTCACTGAGCACTGATCAAATTTTGAGAGGATGTTTTTATCAAGTTTGCTCAAATAACTTATCCTTAATTTACTTAATAGGTATGTATATGGAATTTATCTAAGCTTTTCTATGATTAAATATTATGTTGTAGCACATTTCATTTCAAAAGATCTACAAAGCACACAACACACATATCTTTCTAGTTCATTTTTTATAAATGGAGTAACACATTCCACGCTATCTGCCAAAAAGTTCAGCGTTCCGACTTCCGAGAAAAAAAACGTGGGGTTTATTTGCAAGAATGGCCATCCTTCATTTGCAATGTCGATTCGATAGAAAAGTAGCAAATAAATTTTAAAAACATATGTGAAGAGAAAGAAAATATATATAAAGATGGTTTTACAAGAGTGTTACTTGTACATGGGATATTGTAAGCTAGGTATGATGCATTCTGCATATTTGGGAGAGTGGTAGTCAGAAATTGTGAAAATAAAAGTATACATCTCAGATTTTTCTCCAATGTACAGAACATAAAAGCGATGTTGTCGCCTACTTAGCAGTGGGGTACAAGACATTCCAACCAAAGCTGCATACAATATGCAGACTGTGATATATACCTCATCATATCATCATGCAATGCATATAAAAAAACGAACGCGTCTCTTTTCTCAATTTTTTAGTTGGGAGAAAAGTGAATGTACATAATGCCAATTGCAAACACACTCTCATTGCATCAAAATTTAGCGTTCATTTTTATAGTTGGAATCTGCATTCTCCACAAAATAATGCGTGGATTTGCATGAAAATTTTTTCAATTTAACATCAATCAAGTATATTTTTTTTTCTTATTTTACACGTGAATAAAATGTAGCTCTTGAGTAATGAGTTCGTAAACTTTTATGTGAACTATCAACATCTCAAATTTTACAGTATCGCTTCGTTTTTATTCCTACTTTGAACTTATAATAATAAGTCTAATAAGAGCATAGATATGACTGAGTATATATTTTAAATTAAATTGTGCTTTTTTATTTTTATATATCACTTTTGATATTTTAGAAAGCTCAGTTTCTATTGGCTCTGACAAAACGTTTCAAAACTGAAGAAAGTTGTGAAATTGCTCGAAAAGGAATTCAATTTTTTAAAATTAGCTAGTCGTAAAATTAGAATGTAAACTATAACAAGCTTTCTTTATGTGCGAATGTAGAAAGAGTTGGTATAAAATTTGCAGAAAATCATTAGAAATACCCTGAAGAGATCATAAGAATATTTCTAAATAGAATTTTGTAAGAAGATCTGATCCTAACATTTTTTATTCGTAAATACAATAAATAAATAAACAAACTTACGTGATAAAGGTTTTCATGGCCATCATTTATTCACTTTATGGAAAAGAAGTATGCCTGTCAATTTCTTAAAATAGGTAATATATTATCCACAGTAAAAACTTTTACAAACCCAGCCAAGTGATCATAAACGAATGAATCAAGCAAGTCGGATAAACATTTCACATATAAATTTTTATTGTATTGCGAAGAAACAGGTAGTGATCACAACAATTCCAACTTTATATTGTTGAAGAATTCTCAGTCGAAGCCAAAAAAAGGTAAAAACATGCTAAAAAAATCTATCAACTGTCTAAATGAAGACTGGTTGTAATAAATTAAAAATATGAACATGTATTCCAATTCCAGTAAAGTATAAATTTTAGATTTAATTTGAAACAGATAATTTTCTAATGAAATATTACTACTTACTCTTTTATGAGTAAGAGTTAAGTCGTTCCCCTACCTCTAAGGAAATACTGAGGTGTCATTATTACGCATGACCACAAAAAAATAGGACACGTGCTAAGAAAGGTGCACAGAATTTTCAATGAGCCTTTGCCAAGGGACAATGAAACTTTAGAACAGGTTGTAAGTAAGGGAAAGGGTTCAAACAGATTGTCTTATTTATATACTCTACGATTTTATGAAGAAGTGCATCCACAAAACCCTTTTCACCTTTTGATTTTCCAACTTTTAATGTCCCAACTAAACATATACAAGATATCCCGTCGATTTTATCTTTTAAAAATGAAAGAAAAGGTGTTGAAAGCTAACGTAATATCATTTCATGTATTTCCTCCTAACTTTTCAGATTCTCCTGAAAAAGCATATAATTAGATTTTTATTTGATTCTAATATTTAAAAATATAAAATCTTCATCGATTTCTGACGGGATGACATGTCGATAGACAAAAAGAAATAAAAAGAAATTATTCGGATCTAACTGAACCGATTTAAAAGTTAATTATTCTATTAAAATATAATACCTAATAACTTTATGCTTTGTCGCACCGAGTATTCAGTAACAATCTATGCGATTAGTACCGATACGTCTATTTCAACGAGAGATGCCTCAATAATTTATCAAGCGTGATCTGACTTTGGCATATGGTGAAAGTGATCTTTTAAACTTTCTAATTTACAAAAATTAGGTATTTTTGAGAGTGACTAAATAAAAAACTTGAAAATTCAACTTGCATTTTTGCAACATTTGCAACTAAACTTGAAAAAATAAGGCAATAATTTTATATCATTTGAATGCAATTTTTCAGCACTTCTGTCACAGGAGAAAGCATGCCAAATGTAATTGAAAATTACTCAAATCTTGACAAGTCAAGTCTCGTACTACCCATGTTACATTTTTTAGTCTTTTTCTTCTTCGTGTTTAAAAAATGCACTCGTCGTCCCTACACTAAAAAATTTACTAGTTTCTATTATGCAGTTGAAACAATGGAGTACTATAAAAATGCTTTGTGTTATGTATGCCTGTGTAAGTGTACAAGATTGAAGCACACAGCTCATCCATAAAATGAAAACGTCCCGTGACGAGACAGAGAGGAGGGGTGAAAACAATAAGAATAGTAGCGTGGGCCCACTTCATGCTGTGTCAGAGTGACTCGTAAACTTGCCATACTATCTTATCTCCTATCCATGATGATGTTATATGTCGCATGATGTGGTGGTGAAGTGAATGAAATGCTTGACGATGATGACGACTCCAACAAACTACTGAGGAGACCAAGTCTGGCTTGACACAACAGAGCTCCTCTACTAACTAATACTATGTATATGTATATATATTCTCTTATCTGCTTTGTTTTACGTAATACCAAATACACAACAACGACGCGGAGTAGTACGAACGGATATTGAAGATGAACTATTTAATAGCAGGCACTGCCTCTATACTTAAATAACTAAATACACAGATATTATTATTATTATTTAATAAGGAGAGAGAATACTTTTTTAGCAGCACCATTAAAAAACAAGTACGTACTTGTAAAAAAAGGATCACCTTCGCAGATCGAGGTCTAATGACAGACTGAATCCGTGTTCTGTGAAAAGATTCATCCCAAGTGAAGCACAGAGAAGAAGCGTACATTTTTACACACAGAGAGGAGAGAGAGACGCGGAATAAGAGTAGCTGCTGCCACAGCGAAAGAGAAATGTTATTACCTACATTGCTTATAAATAATACCAGCAGCAGAAAAAAAAGAAGAGAGAAGAGAAGCAAAGGTTTCTGTTCTCTCCTCAGCAGACTCTCAGCGTGATTCAATATATATTATTATACCTCTGTGTACCGCTTTGTAACAACTCTTCTATCGTTTGTTGGAGAATTACTACTACTACATTGCGTTATTGTAGTGATTTTTCCGTTCCTTCCTTCTGGCTGACTTACTTGTTTGTACGTATTTTTATACCCACACAGTAGTAGTGCAAATCAGGTTTATGTGTATACCAGTTCATTTTTCTATAAGGCTTTTTACACCAATTCACTTCACAGGGTATCATCTCAAGTTTTTTAATAGAGCTTGTACCACCACCACCACCACCGCAACAACACTGATATTCGCCAGCAAAATAAAGCAGCAGAAGCAGGATGATTATTTTATCATCTTGGCTATATTATTGCTTCACCGTCTCATATCGTAATTATGTTTCTATATTTATTGCATATATCTTAAGGCTACGTTTCTGATGCCACTACTGCAGCCTCTGTCTCTCTCTTCACTCTTTCCCTCTCGTACTTCATGTTATTTTCAATGTGATTATGTTTTACTACTACATATACACACGTACTCATGTTGTCTGAAACACTTGACGGAATACTATGAAATGAGAAACAATAAAGTAAGAAGAAGAAGACATGTCCACTGTAAAAAAAAGAGACAGTCTTTTAATCTTAAACAGTTTAGAATGTGTGAAAGGTTATAACAGTCAAAAGTATGGTGATATCACTACATCACTTTTTCAGACTAGCCACCATCAGCGAATCAAAAGTTTTGAGAAAAATTGCAATTTTTCACAAATGGTTGTGCTTGGTACTTGACATGCTCACTAGGAACTCACTCCAACTAACCTGTAAGTTCAGGCTAACTAGCCAATCATCAGTTTTACTAGTTTTATGAGTAGAATTCGTTTATCTGCAAATAACATTGGTTTTTAATGACAATATTATTTGGTTATTTTTCACACCATTATAAATTTTCATAAACTAATTTGCATAAATATACTACTAATAGATTGTTAACATCATTTTTATTAGAAATGAATAGACATTAACAACTTACAAAGTAATTGCTGCTGTGTTAATTAAATTGGAAATCAATTCGAAATTTTGAAAGAAAGAAATTGTAAACTGATGCTATGATGAAAGACTCATTGAAAATTTCAATTGGAGTCTGAACAATCTACGAAAATCTTTTTTTCTTTTCAAAATTTGAAAATTCCATTTCTTGAAAATCAAAAAATGGTATGCGTTTTTAAATACGTATGTTGCGAATGTATTTCTACTTCAAATTGTTAGCCGAATTCATTTACATAAAACTAGCTATCCTGAACTGTCTGAACCCAAAAGTAAAATGAAATGTTTTCCTGGTCAGTATACTTATACTTAAAATTCAGATGTCATCAAGATGGGAATAGCCTGAAGACTTTAAATGTCTCACTTGACTTGGGACACGAAGAAAGAAAAAGGTAGATATTATTTTATCTAGGCATTTTCAGTTTGCAAAGTAATAATAAGTACCATGATGCGATGTCGTATGCATAAATATATCGTGATGATAAA
>JAHZMT010003436.1:0-24837 GCA_027743785.1 Sinhomidia bicolor
TCAAAATTATGATGCAATTATGTTTTGAAAAAGTGTTTTCCGGATAAACCGTAAAAACTGAAATCGCTTTATTTTTTATTTCCAATTGCTTAAGTTTCTGAAATTATACCAGAGTGAAATTAGCATCAATTTTTGTGCTCGCACTCCAATGTACATCCCAGAATAGACTTCATAACTATCATAAAAAGTGTCCTGTAGAGCTCCAACTTCCGCTGCGCACACAAGCTCATTATTTTCTCGGAAAAGGACAATAATCTCATACTCCCCCAGAATAAGCGACATGCTTTAAATTCAAAAGCAACAATTTATATAAATTGATCAAAGTCAAAACATGTACACACAAAATAACGACCATATGCTGTAGCATACAGCGCTGTCCCAATAACCGTTTCAACTGTACAGGTACACGATTCTTTCCCAAAATCCTCCCCCTCCCCTCTCTCCATCCTCCCTCAATCCAACAAATATACACGTTCCAAAAAAAACGAAACACACAAAGTTTCGTAACCCGACCCTCCACATACATATATACCCCATGTTTACGTAATTGAGCTCGTCTTTCCCCCAGAAAAAAAACAGAACACAAGCTTGTGTGTAACATTAGCCCTGGAGAAAAAAAAGCTACTACTGCGATCAACCGATTCTTACTCCAGTTACCACGAGTTAACCCGATATACCGCAAGATTTCTCCAACATAAAAAAAATGTCAAAGTGATCCAAAGGGTGGGGCATGTAGAACAGAGTTCACTTTAAAATATTAATTGTACGAATGTATTTAATCACCCCACCCACTAGCAATCGAAAATCCCCAGAAAGAAAGAACTCATCATCCAATATTAACCCAACTGACAACCTGAAATACTACACACATCAAAGCGTCTTGAGACGTTCAGTGTTTTTTTTCCGAGAGACCACCTCGATGAATCCTAGTACGTACATACCCATGTACATTATTACCTCAAGGTTAAGTAATAATAATTTCCCGTAAACCCCGATATATAATATGCATTCGTTTTTTATTCGTAAATACACGCACTCACATTGAGAGAGAGAGTATGATTTCCCCCTACGAAATTCTCAAGAGAATTCTCGTGAATGAAACGCGGTGTAAAGCATCTGCATACACACACACACACAACACGTCACGTTCGTTATGCATTTCCTTCCCCATTTTAACTCTTTTACGTTACGTATGTGTACGCACGTTTGTTTCTTTTTCCAGAGAGTACTTGTGCATTTTACATGAGTAATCGTGTGTGTATGCTGCTGCTGCTGTTGCAGTGTCGACACACACACAGAAACAAAGAACTACTGAGAGGATCAAGTTTCATCATTTCATCAACCTGTTTTTTTTCTCTCTCTCTCAGAGACCGTTTCAAAGCTTGTTTATTTGGAATGATTTTTGTTCAACGCAAATTCAGCGTGATCATGATTTCTCCAGCAGCAGCAGCAGCATAACGCCCCACTACTATGAACTATAAATTTTCAAAAAAAAAAATTGAAACGCTGCTGCTGTTACTGCTGTCCACCACCAAAAATTCAATCGTCGTAAACCGCACGATATGATAATAGTGTGTATAGCTGCGTTTTATTCTTATTTCAAAGTTCTTCCAACTTTATTATACCAGATCGTCCCCTCTCACTCGCCACCAGTCGCATATCCTCGTAGTGCGTTTTTTCTTCTTCTTCTTGTGCTTCTTCTTGTTGTTCAAAATGCATCTCGTATGAACGCACCACGATACGTTTCTCTGAATATTATGAATTTTGCTAGCAAAACAAAGCGTTGATACGTGAATGCATGAACACACGAGAACGTGGCAGGTGGAGAACCGTACTTACAAAACTTTCTTTTTCAGCCTTTTTTAAGCAAGGTCGAGCAGCCTTTTTTTCTATTTCTTTTGAAAAAAAAAACTTTTACACCCAATAACCCTTTGAATTAAAAAAAAATACATTTATATGAGTAAGCGATACACAAACAGAGAAAGACAGGTACTTCCACAACAAAAAAAAAACACCGGACAATTAAAAGTAAACCAACTTGACCTTTAAAGTATAGAACCCAAACCTCATCATTGCATCATTGAAACAATTCCAACTTTTTTTCTCTCTCTCTCGCTCTTTGTAACGGCAAGTACAGGAGAGAAGAAGAAAAAAAAAGTTGGAGAATAAAGTTTTTTTTTCTTCTCTGTTACTCCTCCGCCACAACAACACGCCTGCTTCTCTCTCTCTCTCTTTACGAAAACTTCCATACAAACATACAGTGAGAGAACAGAGGAGCAGCAGCAGCAACACACACAAAACCTACTACACTGAAAACTCAGACAGAGAGACGGAGCGAGAGAAGAGCCAAGCGAGAGTAAAATCTCCAAACCGCTTCCAATTCTCGTTCTCATCGCATCGCACACACACACACGTTCGTTGCATCTCTCCAAAAGAAAAAAAAGAAAAAAATTCCAAACTCTCTCTCTTGCTGTTGTGCTTCGTGTATTCGTAGTGACAATCTATCGTGCTATATAAATATTTTCTCTTTTTTTGGATCTTCTGAAGTAGCCCCAGAAAAACTTGTGCTAATATCGGACGACAATCAAACACGGGTGTGTGTACCAATCATGTTAGTAAAACGATAGTGTAAAAAAAATATTAATCACGACAACTCGTTTCTTTTCTCGAACACTCCCGGTGGTGTAGTGTGCTCCCGTAAACGTGTGTGTGCATGCAGTTATAATAACAATAAGCATAATCATAAAAAAAAAACCTACAGGTTCTTTTTTTTCTGCACGTGGACACCGGTGTAATGTTGTGGCTGTTTGTGATTTGAGTGTGTACTATTATTTCGGGATTTTCTAAGAAATATTTTCAAAAAAGTCGAATGAGTTTACTCTGACGGTGAGAAACCTGAGGTAAGGCAATATTTTTTGGTAAATATTTTTTACACACATGCGCGCGTATATATGCACTGTTTGTATCCCTCACACCAACAAAAATAATAATCTCCAGCAGGTTGGTTTGTAGCAGGCAGCGTTCTTTCAAAATCTTCGTCTTTTACGATCCACCACCACCACCACCACGACAAAGTCATTATACGCGAGCATAGTAATAAGTCTCTGAGGGGGAAATTACTCAGTCTCGTTCTCAGTTTTTGTTCGTACATGCTTATGCGTTTTTATATGGTGACCATGAGTTTGGTTTTGGTACGCTTGAACCAATCACCACGATAGAGGATGTTGAGTCCATCTTATCGAGCGACAACATGACAGAGCTTTTTAGGCACATACGTTTTTACTATATACCATAATATATGTACGTAGTAGCAGCATCACAGCCACCACCACACCTTCTTTGTTTGCTACAGCGGGGGTCATTCATGTGGAATGTACTTTTAAATCCGTCGCTGTTTACGTCAAATTGTACTTTTCCTTGCGTTCTGTCTTTATCACAAGTTAATGTAGCATGTCACGTACCTCATTCATTGCAGAAAAATAATCGTCACAACATGTTAATGCCCCCTTTCCCAAAAAAAACATTTAAAAATTGCATAGTTTCAGCGTAACAGGTTTAATCAAACTAAAAACAAGAATATGCTCAAGACTGGCGAAGAAAAGCAGAAAAAAAAATATGAACGTGCCCCGAAATCCCCTCGACTTCCTCCACCACCAGTACCGCCACTGCCACCACCACCACCACGAGATTCATAAATCCCCAATTACCCGAACCCGAATCCCTTGGAAATCACCCAATTTCCCTACACACACTAGTAATTAGATTTTTCTCCCTTACACTCTCCCGTTCCTCCTCAAGAATAAACTCAAAGTCCCGGGTCACAGTCACTATTTGCTGCTGGGAATTACTGTTTACACAAGTAAAAAAGCACATACATATAACACGACGACCAGCGGTAGTACCTCCACTAAAACATCACATTACGCTGAATATTTAACATAACGACGCTACTTCTTGTCTCGCTTCCTCCGAAAATTGACTATTTGCGGGTGTTTTATGGATCTGCAGTAGAACCGTAATATTTCAGAGAGCTAGTTTATTATTGATACGTTACAAGAGAGACAGAGAGAGAGAAAAAAAAACTGACGTATGATCATGCGCGCACTCCTCCTCTACATTACACTCGGTAATTTGAACGTAATTAAAAGTTTCGTTGTTTTTGATGAATCCGTGCTTAATTAGAAGGTTTGTGTAATTAATCGAGTACGTTTCTTTTCGCTAATGAGCTTGATTTATATCTCTGCTGGGGTTTTCTCTATTCATCCTTCAATTATGCCCTATTCATATGACATGTATACAGAGAAAGTACGCTTTTGGATGATGGATCTGTGAGTGCGTTACGTTGTGTAGGTGGTTGGCAGTAGTAGTGGCGGCAGTGGAGTGTATCGTTTTCGAAAATGCAAAGCATAATATGAATTCATTGTGTGGTTTATGGAACTGGACATGGAACTGGTTGAGAAGCCATGTTTGTATTTCCCGAACATAAAAATACGTTATAGAACTTTACGATTTGTTTGTGTTTTTAACTAGAATTGGAGGAAATAAAACTCTCGCGTTTTTTACATGCTCGTAAAACTCTGATATTTATATATTTGAACAGGCTGAATTTATTTTTGTGTGCAATAATATGCTTGTCAAAACAACGTGTGTTTTCATTTCATTTTCAAGCGTACTCTCTACACACCACCACCACCAGAGGGGCATTTCAAACAATACACAAAAACAATTACAACTCTCCCCCAAAAAAACTACATAAAATGTGTAGCAATTTTTTTAACCAAAGCTTCTTTTAAAAATTTCGATTTAAAAAACGTACTAAAATAACTCCAGCAATTTTGTTCATGAGCGTACATACGTTATTAAATGTACAGGGAAAAAGTGGAGATGCTTGACCTTGTGTCCGGCTTCAATGCAAATTAAACCCAATTTGTTTATTTCCACCACACCACACCACATTTCACCTGCGGGGGTTACAAACATACACACACGTAAAAAAAAATGCTGAATCTATCTCTGTAAAACTTCACACTACACAAACCACTCAGAACAACAGACAAAAAATCCATCCAATCCAACGTGCTAATCAATCGAGCATGCATGTGTGTGTACGCTACCAATTCACACACAAGTTTTAAACAACAAAAAAAACTCTCTGAATCCCACATACAGACTGCATATTACACAGAAGAGAATAGAGGAAGTCATTAATTACGTTGACAAGGAGTGCCAATTTAAATCGCTCGTCGTTCGCTACTTCAATACATCCATAATATGTACGACGTTCTCTCTCTGGAGATAATATATTTCTCCCCACATGTTCGAATTGTCACGGTCCATAAACGCCATACATCGAATACACGCCAGACGTATAGTAGCAAAGTAAGCAGCGTGCATTGCCCCCTCGTGAATAGCCAAGAAAGTCCGTATGCAAATGACAGCTAATTACTAATCAGTAAATTATTACACTCCACGTACGAGTATTTTTTAAAAAAGACATCCAATGCGTTATACCCAAGAGGAATTTTGTAAGAATAAATAATTTATGCGGGTTAAAAAATTTAATCGCAAGTGCTATTCCCGATCACGTTAGTTAGGAAGCAGAGCAGCAACAACCAACGGGTTTCCTAATGCTCTTCTTTCTTGAGATGAATTTTAAGTGTGTAGTAGCGGGAGACGTTAGTCTTCTTCTCTCCTTAATTTTTTTAACATGATCATGTTTAAGAGAATCATCATCACCGGTCAAGTTAACGTAAAAAATACGAGAGAGGCTGTTAAAAAAAAGATCGATAGAGAGCAGAGAGAGAGGAGAAGAAATGAGAGTGTAATGTTGTAGATCAAAAAGTCCTTTTTAAACGCAAAATTGAATTGACTCTGATCAACAACAAAACAGGGTCCATTATAGAAAGTGTTGCGCATTAAACTTGACAGACTAAAAGGTTTAAAATTGAGAGGAGAAGCGTTAATGAAGCGAGAAGTATAGAAATTTCTGTTGAGTGTTTCATTGATGATGTTAAATTATCAAATCAATTATATTTCGTTCGTTAGATGGAGGAGAACTTTGTTCAGTTTTTGGAAGGTCACCGACGACGACGACGACGTTTCGCAACGTCTTTGTTGTGTTCCAGCTTCTGGCTGCATGTACCCCTCCATTAGTTATTTTGACCGTTAACAAGAGAAAAAAAGAAGAAAAATTTCCTCCATAACAGAATTAAAATTACTACACACACGCGCGCGCGATTTAGTGTGATGACGGTGGTGGTAGTGGTGGTGGTTGTCGATCGATTTTTTAGTTGGTGGAGGGAGAGAAGGGGCAAACCAGGAATGTTGACGAAGAGAAAAAGGGGAACCAGCGGGTGGGTAATAAAAAGCACTATACACACACACCACCACCAGCAGCAGCATTTTCCAATTTTCCAAGCAAACGTAAATCAAGTGCGCTCGTATAAATGGTTCGTATAAATTTTCTCTCTTCTCCTCTCTCTCCTCTCCTCTCTCTCTCTCTCTCTCTCCACCATTAAGCGTACACATTCTCCACCGCATTAACATTTTTGTACTGAATGGTCGCTGAAAATGGGAAAGCCATGCTAAAATGTTAAATCACGGGAAACGGAAAATGCTTAAATTGGCTCCTGCTTCAATTCACGTTGAATGATGATGTTGGTTAGGTGGGTTGGCTTTTTTTTTCGAGGAAGAAAAAAAGAAAGAAAAAAAATTCTTTTTGCTTGATAGATTTCTTCAGTTTGTTGCTCATTTTTGAGAAAAGACATTTTTTTCTGAACGATTAATTGGTGACGTTTTAAAAATAAAATCTCCCAATTTTATTTTTGAAACGAAATAAAATAGTTTTTAGGAAAAGTATACCCCACCTGCGTAACATAATCATAATTTAATACGATAGTTTCAGAAACTATAAACCCATGCACAAAAACGGGGTAGTACGTACAATCCTGAGTAACTTTCACTACAAAAACTATATATCTAAACTCTCTCTCTTTCTTTCTCCCTTTTACGACCTTTCTCTCTCGTTCTCTCTCCCTCCCTCCCGACAACCAATTTCCCCGAAAAAAAATGAACAAACCAACCAACGAACCAACCCAAAATTAAAAAGCCTAAACAATAAACGTGTGTGTATAAGAGAGAGCTGAACAGGAGCAGGAGCAGCGCGCTGAAAATTCAATATCGCTGCGGTAGACCCAAGGGAAATTCTGTGTTTTTTTAATTCTTCACTTCAAAATGATAAAAAGTGTATTATATTCTCTCAATATTATTATGTCACCAGAAGAAGAAGAAAAAAACGATCTTTCTCTCCAACCATAACAGGTCAAGTTCCGAGTGTATCGCCCTGTCTCGTCTTGCACTGATAACGCTCTCGCGATATTATGTAAATATTTATCTTTGTGACCTTTACAACTCTACCGATAAGTTATAAGAACGAGTCTGCGCGAGAGTAAATTGAATCCAGAGAGAGAGAGAGAGGAAAAAAATCTAATTAAAATTAATTGCTGCTTAAGTGTGTTGAGAGAGAAATCCCCTGCTGCTGCTGCTGCTACTACGGAAAGTTACGAATGAGAGGAACAACTCCTCTTCGGGAACAGTCTGTACGTGTGTGTGTGTGTACAAGTAGTGTATTCGAAATTATGTTCAAAATTTTTCGAAAATTTTCACAAATCTCCCAGAAATTACTACATCACGTTCCAAATCCGTTAATCTCCGACAACATTATAGAACGCGATATTATGTAGTATATGCATTCATACGTAAGTTTGATGGCTCCTCGTGGAGCTCTCTCTCTCTCTGCTGCTGGAACATTATGGATGCGATAAAGTATGCGCATTATTCACAATTAAAATATACGAGACTCGGAAGTAACGTACGGATATATACAAGATAACGTTGTGTTTTTATACAACTTGTATATTTTATATACAAAATGTAATTTAAATACATATATGTCCAGATAGAAAATATATTCAGTTTCATTCAAAATCCACCCACTTTGCTTCAGCAGCAGCAGCACAGAAAAACGACTTCTCTCTCATTTTTTTTAGAGAGGCAGCAGCAGCAAGTCGTCGCCGTCGTTGTGTACGTACAAGCAACGCAAACAAAGTGTACTCACAAGAGCATATTATGCGCTGTGTGCAATTTAGGTTTTTTGAACAAAACAACGTTTTTACGCGACTGTTTATCACCCAACTTTTGAGCATGCCAGTTTTTCCCGATTGTTTTTAAAATCGAATTTAAATATCCCATATACCCAATTCACGTCTCTTCCCGACGATTATCAATTACGAAACTGATCCGAAAATTGTATCCCAATAACCCAATCACGTTCAATTTTCATACGAGCTTCAATAAAATTCTCCAACCTTGATTCGAAACCTGTACGTACACAACAACACACACGCCCCCGGGCTGCATATATTAATATTACATGATCATAACAGTATATAATTCAAAGTCGTAAACCTCCCCCCAAAAAATACAAAAAAAATATTTCTACCCAAAATATATATAAAAAAAAGAATCCATCAAAGCCTTCCACTCCACTACCGACCAACTCAATCACACACAAGTAAATGGAGAAGAGCACCACTTTTTTTCAAATTTTCCAATAGACTTGAATGCCAATCGGTGGGAAGAGGAAGGAACGGGATCCCGTGTTCGAAAAATCTCTCTCCAATCATTCGTTATCAAAATCAATATTAAATCAACACATTAGAAGGTTGGAAGAGAAACGCTGTTATTCCTCAATCCAGCATACATGTCAAGTATATTTTTTATTGGATTGGAAGCACACACGTAGAGCTTCAGCCAAAAAAAAAGCAGCAGAGTTCTACCCTTCTTCCCCGTGTGGAAGCATCAAAGTGAATCTCCCCTCACGATCGCGTATAACGCACGTGTCCACAGGGATTGGAAACATGCATTTTCCAAGGGGAAGCGAGCAGTAAACCTCTATATATCTCTCTATATACACACACACACCACCCTCTCTCTCTCTCTCTGATTGCTTGATACTTTACTTTCGTCTTCCTGAAGAAGACGCAATCGATTTTGCATGCACTCTTTTCTTATACACCACCATACACATTGGTTAATGCTGCACAGTCACGCGAACGTACGCTTTATTATTTTATGCAAATTATAGCATCAAGAAGATTTATTTTTTTAGATTTATTTTTCAAATGAATGAAACAAAAAAAATATATGTATTTGTCAAAAAAAAAAGAAAAGAATACAACACACTCATTTAAAGTAGTATCCTCTCTCCGCTGATCCGCATCGGCTTGTTCAAGCCTGACGGTGATGATCCATGATGCAGAAATTTACGCCTGGAAGTTTTTGTACATGAGTGCGTAATAGCACGTAGTATGCTGCAGCAGTTTGAAACACATTTCGCGTGTGTGCACGATCCTATTCTCACGTACGTAAATGTCAGGTATATATACACGGAAAATGTCACGATATTATACTGCAAAGCAACAAAAATACCAGAAGAAAAAAAATACTCTAACGAATGCATTCTAATTCATGCATAGCTCAGGTATATATAGAAAGATAAAACCTGATGATACGAGAGAGCAAAAAAAACTCTCTATTTTACGTTCACTACTACTACTACTACTATTACTACTACTAGCTCGTCGTCTGCTGCTGCTTAAACGAACGCGAGAGAGAGAGAGAGAGAGAGCAACGAGTGCATACTACGATTACTATAAAAGAAAACTTCTCCCACGTTTTTTTCTCTTTTCTTCCTTTTCAAGTTCGAATCATGAATGAAAGAAAGAAAACGACAAAAAAATAACATGCAGACAAACTTGCTGTGGAGCAGTAGTAGAAGTAGTAGTAGTAGTGTGTTCAAAGAGAGACTCAGGCACACACGCATATTCTTGAACTTGAGAAGAAGTTGAGCTGCTTGAGTGAGACAGAAAGAGAGAGAGAGAGAGAAAGAGAGAGAAAAAAACTTTGATGCTGCTCCAGGGCTTTTAGTCGTTCACGTTTCTCGGGGAAAAAACTGAATTTTTTATGGATGCCGGGTTCGAGTGTATGCAGTAGTGTTGTTGGGATGTGATGATTTGCGGGAGAAAGACTACCAAGGAATTAAGTACACATGATTGTTGAGGTGGAGCGTCATCGTGTGTTGTGGTGTAGAGAGAGAGAGAGAGAACACAACACCTCTTACTCCTCCACCCACCAAAAAAAAAAGCCGGAAAGAGAGATGGCTTCTGTTAGTATAGTGTGCAGTGAACGCGCGTATACGTACACGAAAGAAGAAATAAATTGATTGCGAAATGAGACAAGAGAGAGAAAAAAATACTGACAAGCGCTTTACTTCACATAATAATTCGTAACAATTTCTTTAACTGCTCTCAACCACTAATTTTCAGCAATTTTTTTTGTCTCGTTCAAAAGTATAATACTCGACCGTTTAAAAAAAGGCCATAAAACCGTTACCATAAAATACATGTACACAATAAGTCAACCTCACAGTACAACCACCACCATCATCATCCATACTGACTGAAACTTATCGATTAGCAATTAGAAGCTTTGTACGTAAGCATCATCATCATCCGTTTAATAGGATTTCTCGTTCTTTTCTTTCTTTTTTTATATTCCCCTTCTCTCTCGATACACTACTCGCATCAATTAAATACGCCATATAGCAAGAAGAGAAGAAAAAAAACGCAATTACTGGAATAGCTCTAACAAAAAAAACTTATAATCATTCTCGCTGCTGCTGCTGCCTCTGCTGTTGAGTCGATATTTTGGTATGTGGTTAAATTCAGCAGCAGCAGCAGCGAATACGCTGTATCCTGCTGGTGCAGCAGCAGAGACCCATCGTACTTATTCCCTTTCCTCTACTATTAAGTGTAATTTAAAGCGTATGCATAATGCATTTATGTAAAATATATTCTGCAGATTTCCTACAACAAGCGTGTGTGTATATAAAACCTATACGAATTTTTTAAACTCATAAATAGTTATAATTGAAGATGGAGAGAGTAAAAATATGCGTGAAATTTTCTTGAGTACGGTATTTTAGTTAAATGCGATGTGATTTTATTTTATTTTTTACTTTAGACATCACCACGAGGTGGAGGCACTAGCCAGCAGAAAATGGATTCAAGAGGGAGGCAAGGGTCGGCGGGGAGCTCTTCTGGTAGTGGCGGAGTTGGACCTCTGGTAAGAAAATATATTATTATAACCAACATATTATCAATTTTTTTTTCTCTCTACTCTCCACACGTTGTGTCACACACGAAGGTCGCGTTCTCCTCAGTACATTTACTCTCAGCAATTTTTTTGTGAAAAAAAAAGAAAAAAAAATCTTGGGAAAAGGGAGAAAAAAATCAAGTTTCTTTTTATCCCGAGTAACTCAACTGGAATGAGCGGAATGATGATAGAAAAGTGTACACCACCTCTCCGCCACACACTCAGGTTTTCCAGTTTAAAAAAGAAAATTTGGAAAACCCACCTCAATTTTCGCTGAGAAAATTTTTTTAAAACGAAAATGCGCCACAAAATCAATAATAACCCATGTTTAGCGGGTAGAAAATAAGCTTTCTTAAAACGAGAAAAAGCCAGGCTGTAGTAATAAGCACATACCCAAAAGCTATATAGTATACTATTCTCTGTGAAGAAGAATCCAGCGTCAACGAGAATACGAGAAGCCCAAGCGAAAAAAAGACGGGGCAACGCAAGAAAACTCTCACTCTCTCGATCTCGTGTTTTCCTCGATCCAACAAGCGAAGCACGTTCGCATCAACAAGCATCCCATTTATATACACATACCAAAATAACTGTAACACTAACAATAACGATAATACTAAAAAAAGCTAGCCATTCTAGAAAACATATTTCTCATCATGATTTCTAAAACTCTTTTTACAACGAAATCAATACGAAATTGCAAAGAGTACACATAATATGCAAAATACATACACACGAATGAGAGAGAGACAGTGATCACCAGCCAGCACTGCGACCCACTCGAGCCGCATTATAAAAAAAGAGGAAATTGAGTGGGATTGACGGAAACAGAATAAATAGTGTACATCCTGTGTACAACCCATCAATTGAATGGAATTGGAGGAAATTGAAAAAAACAAGTTGCGTTTCATTATGCAACAACGCTTTACGCGATAGTGTGTTATCGTGCACTAATTCGTTGGAATTCCGATTGCGTTATGATGAACAGCCAGTCTCTCTAAAAATAAACCAATCTGTCAAGTATATTTTTTTTTGTTGAGAAAGAAAAAAAGGTTACTCGGGTTGAATGTCGCAATTGCATCTCTCTCTCTCTGATAAATAACGTCGTATTTTGGGGGTTTGAGAGCGAGTTATTTTTTTAATCATCCCTGTGCTTCGAGAAATATAAATCAAAATAATATAAAAAAAAATGTAACCTACCTTTTTGACTATTGATATATTAGAGGATAAAAGAGGCATATATGTGTACGCAGCTCCATATTATTTCCTGTGACGCGATCCCGCCGTGATTAATGGCTTTTTGATGTGCGCTTCATAACTCTTAATTCATGCCTGCCTGTCCGTGACGTACGTAACAAAACTTGATGATGATGTTTTCTCTCTCTCTCTTTCTCTCTGTGCACAAATACACACAGGGCTCAATGATGCCAGGCTACGGGTATCCAACAAGCTCCGTACCAGATCTTACCCCACCTCCTGGACAGGGTTTCGCCCCCCGTGACCGTTTCTGGACAAACAGCGGAAGTGCAGATCCTTGGTCTTCAGCGGCGCATGGGTACGCTCCACCACTGGACCTACCACCGTTTGGCAGCACAGCGTCACCATCATCAACCCACTCGTCGTACAACAGCTTGTCGGGCATCCCATCCCACTCGCCATACTCTACACCAAATCTACCAACACAGCATAACGGAAATACAGAAATGTCATTTCCGGGGCCTAGTCCCCCCAACCCAGTGCAACCAGTACCGCTTTCTGGGTCTCCGTATCCACCTCCACCTAGCAGTATAAGTCCAAGGAGAAACTACACTCCGAGCACCACCCCATCTCCTCACGTTGGAGCGCAAAATCATACTAGCACTCCACCAGTGAACGGGCTAAACGGGTTAAATGGCAACTCCAACCACTCGTCTGGCTCTTCAAACACAGGCTCCCCGCCAAACAACCAGAACACTGGAGCGTCGGGAGCATTTGAGAGCTACTTGAACGGAGAACACCCGTTGGAGAACGGGCATAGATACTCGACAAAAAACAACAACGGACCAAGCAACCCAGCCGGTCACCCAAACGAGGTGCCTGGGTACCTGTCGCACCCCCGGCAGAGTTTGCACAACTCTAGCAGGTACCCAGGGGAGTTGAAGAACCCAGATCCCGGGGATCCCTACTCTTCGCCAAATCAGCATATCCAGCAGTACTACCCTCACCAGCAAAACAACTACGGGTACGGAGCGGCGTATCCGCACTATCCTGACGCGTCCTACCAGAACAGAAGACCCTTTGACCCGTACCAACCGTACCACCAGAATAATTACGGTCCTCCGCCGCCAAACGAGCATTACAACACGGAGCCATACAACACAGACCCGAACGGTGCTGGAGTGAAGCTCGAACTGCTCGAGAGCAATAGCAGTAGTAACAGGAGAAACGAGCTGGAGAGCAAGTATGCGCAATCATCTTCAGATGGAAACTCGGAACCACTGATGAATTTACAGCAGCAGCAGCAGCAATCAGCGGATAACTCAAGCCCACACGGGTTTGGAGACATGCACTTTCCAATGCCACCCACAAAACCGGAAGAGCCAAACAACAACGATAAGCAAACGCCCGAGACTTTTTTAGCATTAGGCCACCCTCAGAGTCCAAATCAGCGAACGACTGGGAGTCCAAAAGACACAGAGAAAAAGCGATTTGGTAACAGTCCCAGTCGCTCTGAGGGTGGTGGTGGCAGCGGTGGTGTGGAAGTTAAACACACGGCAGATCTAGACAAACCGAGCAAAAGTGCCAACGGGAATAACAGCAACAGCAGCGGTAGCAGCAGCAAAAAGAAGCGAAAGAAGAAGAGCAAAGAGCATCCTGGCAGCGGGAGCAACGAGAGCAGCAGCAAGGAAAAAGTACACGTGAAAAGCGAACCGATAAAGATCAAAGAGGAGCCGAAAGACGAGACATTCCATAAAATCAAGGTGGAGGATGAAGACAATTCGGGTGAGGATGACATGATGGGTGATGACGAGGATGGAGTTAAAAAGGAGAAAAAAGACGTTCCGATGGTGGAGTGCGGGTGCTTTCCTGCTGATGAGGTTCACGCCGAGCCGGGACCCTTTTACACGCAACTTGGGGCTGCACACAGTCTTCAGGAACTGCGTGAGGTTATCGAGCACAGAACTGGGTTCAGGGGTGGACAACTCCGCTTTGAAAAGGTCATTTACACTGGGAAGGAGGGGAAAACTAGTCATGGCTGTCCGCTTTCTAAATGGGTAACGCATTTTGCCAATTGGATTTTTTGAACAAATTTTACCGATAGACAGACAGAGGTCCCTAAAATAAATGATCCTGGTTACCCAACAGATAATCCGCCGCGGTTCCTACGAGGAGCAGCTATTGTTCCTAGGTTGACGGAGGAACATGAGGTGGGTGAGATGTAAATTTATGCGGAATAAAATGAGATTTATGGGTGGCATTAATGTGTGGTTGTGTCATGCATGTGGAATGGATTGAATATATTGAGTAGAAAGTTTGGAATCTTTTTTATGATCCTGTGTGTTTGTGAATTGAAAAAGTGAAAGTTATTCCACACTATTTTTATGAGCATTTCAATATTAATTCTTTTTATGGGAATCCCATATACCGAGCAAAATGACTCATATATCTGCCAATAAAATTATATATCGAATAGGAAAGCGAGATGGAGGAGAAGCTCCAGCATTTGGCAACGCACCTAGGCCCATTATACGAGCGCGTCGCCCCAGACTCATTCCGCAATCAGATTGACCACGAAAACGAAGGACTGGAGTGCAGGCTCGGCTACCGACCTGGAAGACCATTCTCTGGGGTCACTGTGTGTATGGACTACTGCTCCCATGCTCACAAGGACGCTCACAACATGACGAACGGCTGTACCGTTGTAAGTGAATCTACAATACATTACGATGGTCCGCTGTGATAAGCAGAGCTCGTCTTAACTGAGTGCGTGTTTTGTAGACGGTCTCGTTCACGAGAAATCGAACGCTGACAAAGGGAGACGATGAGCAGTACCACGTGTTCCCGCTTTACAAACTCGACGACACGGACGAGCACGGATCCAAGGAAGGTCAGAAGGCTAAAGTCAAAAAGGGGCAGCTCGAGATACTCAAAAAGTAAGGTTCATGCAATGTTTTATGCAAACGTCTCCCACACGAGAATCTTCTGACACTTGTTTTTCGCGCAACAGATTCCCGTGCAAGGTTCGAATCAGGAAGGTACCGCTACTGCCATCACGTCGTCGGGGAAAGACAAAACCAACATCATCCTCTTCCGCAACCACATCGGCGACGCCTGCGAAGCCGGCTTCAGAGACTGCAGCAACTGCTTCTTCAGTTTTGAAGGGAGGCAATGCTGCCGAGTTCTCAGATCCACCACCTGCAAAGAAGGAAAAAGTTGGGGGATTCAGCGATCACTTGCCAAACGGGACGACGGGGGGTGCTAACAACGACTCGTTCGGTGCTGCTGCTGCTTCGGAGTCGAGGTTTGGGAGTTACCCACCTACTCACCATAGTCCGTTCAGTAAGTTGCGGAAAGGATTCTTTTGTCATGAGAAGCATTACGCTAATGATTGTAAAAAAATAAATAGTAAAGCCAACAATGTTTCAACTGCAGCCCCAGAATCGACTCCTTCAAATGCTGCCCCTCCATCCCTGTGGAACCACTTCAACGTGACAAGTTCTCAGTCAACTAGCGCGACGGCGCAACCACCAGCCTCATCCCAGTCGAGTTCATCGTCATCCCCGTTCCGGTCCTACTTTGACCACTCGTTCTCCTCCTCCTCGTCAACGGGAGGAGGGTCAACGTCTAGCGGGTTCGGATCCGGAGGTGGAAGCAGCAGCAGCCTGAGCAGCCTAACAGAGCTGACGAACAGCACATCATCAGGGGCTGGTGGTGGTGGGCGAAGCAGTGGCCCTGGAAGTCTTCTGTCAGCAGGTAGTCCAAGAGATGCTCCCTCGAGCGGAAGTAGTGGTTATACCAGCATGAGCCCTATACTCCCATCATTCCGACATACTTTTATGACTGAAGGTGAATCAATGATGTCTTCGATGAGCTCTCCTGGAGTGGCCACCTCACCCCCTGACTCGACATCTAGTCCGCGATCAGGATCCTCATCCCAGCAGCAGCACTACAACTCGTCAAAGAGTACCGGCTCCTCCTCAGGTAATTCAGCGTTTGGTGCACTCGGGGAGGCTTCCTCCTTCTCATCATTCCAGTCGACCCAACCGACTTACCCAGGTCAACCAGGAGCGTCCACATCAAGCTCCATAGGCCCACCAGGAGGACTGTACCACCCGCACCCACACAACCCGTGCCTTCCCCCATCCGGGTTAGGTGGTGTGCCTTTCTCCACCTCAGCACTGGGATCCTCATACTCGAACGCTAGCTCCTCTTTTGGGCACCACGCCCCACCACCAGACCCTCACTACATGGGCTACGCCCCGTTCCCATCCTCGTACAACTCGTACGCGTCCCCATACGCCAGCTACCACAACACGATAAACATGGGCATGGGACCAAGCCCAAACTTCCCGCACCACCACGCCATGTCGATGAACCACAACTACAACTACCCAGTGCACAACACCCCAGTCCAGTCCCAGTGGGCTCCACCGTCCCCACTGAACCCGTTCGCTCCGCCTACAATGAACCTGAACATGCCCCCACACGCGTCAGTCCACCACCCACCCCCTCCCCCAAGCTGTTTCGTGACACCCCCGAAACCAAAAGTGATTCCCGAGGTAAACGAGTCCTTTTCAGACAACGAGGAAGCGTTCAAAGACTCGCAAATTGGCGGAGTAGCGATAGCCCTAACACACGGATCAGTGATCCTCCAGTGCGCAAAGCACGAGCTCCACGCGACAACAGCGCTGAAGAACCCAAACAGACTCTACCCGTCAAGGATCTGCCTGATATTCTACCAGCACAAGAGCATGAACAACAGGTTCCACGGTTGGTCCGAGTGGGAAAAGAAGATTGAAGCGAAGAAACTACAAGAAGTCAAGCTAATCAACCAGGGAAAGATGGAGGCTTCACCCAGAAAGATGAAACAACTTATCAAGGAAGGTTATCTACAAGATAACGCGTAAACATGCTTGCAAGTTACATAAAAGTCATAAAAGAATATAATCGTGTACAAAAAAAGTTTGTTATTGTTAAACTCGTGCAGATCATATAATTCTTGTACTACCGCTTTATATATAAAATATACATATTGCAAGTGCTTGTAATACTTCCAGGTGTGATCTCATTATACCCAGAGATGAAGAAAAAAAACGAGATCTCGTTTGTGAAATTAATTTAATAATTGCCAAAAGTCGTTCCATTCTGTTAATTCCATTTTTTATTATGCAGCAGCGTGTAGTACGATTATTAAAGACAAACCAAAAAAAATAACTACTACGTCAGTATTTTGTACACATATAAAACGTTGTAAAAACGATTTAAAAAAAGTACTTCCCAGACAAAAAAAACATTTAAAAAAATAATAATCAATATACATGAATCTCTTCTACATATATATATACACGACGACATTCATCAGGGATTAGGATAATCTTTAAGACAATTTTTTCGAGTCTATTTAGGTTAATAATTATTATAAAGAGGAGTAAATTAACTTTTCTCTGTGTACCAAAGGCATTTACCAAAAAAAATACAATTTTAAAGCGCGCGTGTGGGTTCGGGATAGATGCGTTCTGTTTGTTCCCCAGAGTTTTGTATAATGTGACCTACAACATACAACGCACTCTGGAGAAAAGCACAACTACTCTTTCCCCACACACCCCCTCCGCTCTACTGTAAATATAAATAAAGTCAATACATATATAAATGACAACAAAAGTTTTTTTTAGATTTAATATTTAAACAAAAGAGAATCTTTTTTGAATTCCGGTGTCGCTTCATGCTGGTACGTTATATAGTTTTTAAAAAACATAAATTCTTACCTTTACCACACACGTTGAACTAAGTCTGAATAAAAAAAGTATATTATTTAAAAAAAGGAAAACTGATCGTTTTACCACCACCAACCATCACACAACAACACAGTCAACAAAAAAATTGAAGAAACCTATTTAAGATATATAATTAAATTAAAACAAAACCATATCGAGTGTAAATAAGATTATTTCAAAAACTATGCAAAAAAAGTACAGCTTTCGTGTATGCAAAAAAGCTGTATTTGTGCGTTATTACGTGTGTTCAAGAGATTGTTTAAAAAACCATAAATTTATTTGTTGTTGATAAGCAGAAGAAGAAGAAGAAGAAAAATGACCGTTGAGAGATTTTTAAATACAAGTATTTAAACTCAGGGTATATGATTGTGTGTATTTGTGAACACCTTTTTTCTGTTTTTATTTGCAACGAGATTACATAAATGTTTTTCTTCCAAAAAAAGTGTGTCCACCAGAGAGAATCCCTTTTTAATAAAGAGAGAGAATGTGTATGTGTTTTGTGGAAATATTATATAAATAACTTGATAGTACATAGATTTACCCAGCAGCGTGTATAATTTTTAAAAACAAAAAAAAATTGTAAGGCAAACCAAACAAACAATACTTCCAGTAAGTAAACCTTATTTAGATAAACAAAAAAGAAATCCTCTTCTTATGTGTAAAAAAAAATATTTAAAAAATACCCTGAAAAAGGAGAAGCAGGAGAAGGTGCGGAGGTGTAATATTTGCTCGTTATGTACTGTAGAGCGTGTTTTTTCCGGGATTGTTAGTTTTAAACCTATATACACACTAATTGAAGCAGCATTATATTAAATATGGAGGAAATACGTGTTTAAAAATAAATAAATACAAAAAATTGTAATCATTCGTTGATTGGCTTATACTCATTTGTTCTGAGCTCATTATATTCGTGAACGCATCAAAATGTGCAAACGTTCGTTCGGAAAATAGCATTCGAGACTTTTGGCTTGACAAACCATCTATTTTATTAATGATCCATTTTTTTGCCATAAAAAGTAAAAAAACGCAGAAAAATTGTGTAGCACGTGAGTACTCCGTGCCACTAACAAGCAGACTAGACTACCTTGGTGTAGAACAAAGCGCGACATTAATAGAGCATCACAAAACGCTGCTACTAAAGACTACAATTTTTTTCTGGATAACACGTACTCATTACGAGAAAAATGTTGTTGACGGAAGATCGAAGATCAAAGAAATGATGCAAAACAAACAAATTCTGTGTCCATTCAGCAGCATACCTGCATGCGTTCACGAAAACAAGGTGAATGACTAATGAATAGACTTGGATCAATGGAATTACAGACACACGTAACGTACGTATGCACGCTGTATTAACTCTGTTTGAAGTTGATTGAACCAAATCCATTAGAATACATTATTATTTTATGATGATTATAAAGTTTATTCGACCTCATTGACTTGTACATGATTTAATCTTTATTTAAATTAAATTGGGGTGTCCCACTGGATATAACCAGTGTGCAGAGAAGAATAAATACGTGTGCAGTAGTGTCGCATGCTAATAATAAAAGATTACATTTATCCAGAGACTCATAGTTCCACATTTTATGCTTACACGGTTCATAATGAGTTAAAAGAACACCCCAAAAATGGTAAAAAGAAGAATATATACTTAATCATAAAAAATGCTAATCTAGGTCAACACAATAACCTGTAAAAAAAATGAAATTTCTCCAAGTCACTTTTCTCTCACGTGCATTAAATAGGATATATTTGATGCAATGCGAGTTCCAGATACGAGAGTACAATTGTAGCTTGGGCTGGACTTGTGACCATTGTACTACTGCAAAAGTCCATTCCACTCTGTACAGATCATAATAATAGTACACAAGTATGTGTGAGTTGGGTTGTATATGTATGTACACACGCTGCTGGACTTGGAACTTGAACTTTGACTCTCTGGATGTATGGACATTCCTGATATGTAATTTACTCATCAAGTTCACTCTACTTATATGTAGCTTACTCAACTTGAACACTGAGTGACACCACCACTACAACCTGACTCACAGTTTATTAATGGATGTAGGAAAACCACACAATATAGTGGAGTTTATTTACGAAAGCATCGTCTGCATTGCGTGCAACACCACGACACCTCGTTGCGTAACGTACATATCCTCTGGTAAGCATTGCATAAGCTGAGAAAAAAATACACAACCATTTCAAAAGTGTGCAATATGAAAAATTAAACTACACAAAATGCGGCAATAGAATAACCTATCCAACTCGCCATGTAATAATAATCTTCAAAACATGCGTGTATATACAAGTCAACGAGTCCAAAGATCACGTTTTGAAAGAGACTCTCGGCGGCGGTGCACTCATATCTCAAGAACGCATCCACGCACACACATACATACGCTTCCTGTTTATGCGTTATCAAACTCTCAACAGCGACATACCAAGACACACTCGTTCATAACGGATTTTCAAGTAAATATAAGAATTCCACCCACCAAGTATAAATTTTCACAAGATACTTTACACTTCCCCAACACCACTACTCCTCCTTCCTCAACAACAACAAGAACAACGCATAAAACGTATGCACTCTGTACCGCATACTCTCAACCCAATGACGTTTACAGGTTTACAGCACCACTGCTGGTGCAGAAGTGCAGACAGAGCCAACAAAAAAAAAGATAAGCAAATGACAGCGAGAAAAATATTCCCACAAATCCCACATAACTATTATTAAGGGAATCAATGATGACTAGCCCATTCAACAGCACGACAACTCTAGTCAACGTGCAACAACAAAAAACTTTCAACTATATATACAGGCAACTTGGACGAGAAAGATCTCAATACAGAGAAGACGATCATCATTACCGTGTCCGTCCGTCGTCAAACAAGACATGAGAGCAGCACATGTTCAACTAACAACCGCAAGAATAAAAAGTATAATAAAAAAGTTGGTGGCTGCAGTTGCAGTAGCATTACTGAGTTTGAAGAGTAAGCATCCTTTTTTCAAACTACAAACTCGTTCCTTGTTGTGGGTTAGTAGTGTGTGGGGCGTGAATACAAACGTACTTTCCCGTTTTCTTATTGTGGAGGATTAAAGCAAAATATATATTTCCTCCACTCCAGTGATTTTTGTGGTGTGCTCAGGAAAAAAAGCAAGAGAATAATCTTTGCCCAACACCGCATGCGCCGCGCAGAGTTATCCAGAAAAATGGACGTCGAACAGAAGAACCTGTTGCAAGCCCACTTGGCAAACTCACAGTTTGCCCAGAAACTGTTCGAGATACCCATGGTCAAGGCTGCTTTCGGTACCGCTGGGGATGCGTACGTCAAAGTCAAGGTATGAACATCACGTCTTTTACTCTTTGCAAAACAAAACCCCCTAAGAGATATCCCCCTCCATTCAAAAAAATAAATAAATTATATCAACCCAAACAACACGTTAACTCTCTCGACAAAAGGATAAAAAAAACGAAAGCTCGAGTAGTGCGCTTAATTACGATAACGTGTTTTTCCCCCTACTAACGTGTTCTTCTCATATTACACACAACAACGTAGTTTGAAATTTATGTGTACACATACTCGCTAGGCAGCTTCATACCTTTGCGATTATTGCGTAAAAAAAGTTGCATGTTTTTGTTTGAAACAAAAGAATTGTGATTCATCGTCGAGTAGTCATATATGTAGTGTAGATTGCGCCCGAGAAATTTTTATTTTTATTTCTTTAGCTGCTCTGTACATTCCGGTCATTGCACTTGTAATGACTACTATTTGCATTGTCTGTTGAATTAGTTAATACAATTTATAAATGTAGTTTGAACATTTTTAAGTACGTTTTTTTGTACTCGGCAAAATAATCGTTCTGAGAATTACCATAAAGTCTGCTCATGTGTACTTTGAGCTGACTGAAAGTACTACTCCTCGTTCAGTTGACTGGCTACATGAAGATTTCTTCTCTGGAGAAGTACATTCTCAGATATGCGTTATGTGGTGGTGGAGTACGTGTGGCAATGTCTACACATTTGTAATCACGTTAAAAAACTTACATGCTCGTTTCTAGTAATCTCTCGTTCCAAGCGTCTAGTAGAAGAGAGTGGCAGGATGCAGTGCATGAGTTTGTTATCTTGCACACGATATTAGTAATGTGTTTGCTCCACACAGTCAGTGGTAATAAAAGATTTATTATTCATGCCCTTGAACTTTGTACGGGAAGGATATGATAAATTGAGTTAAATTAGGAATGATTAATTGAATCATGATGAATTGGTACTGATTCCAATGACAGTTTAGTAGATAGTTTAATACAAGAAACAAGTACAATAAATATTTTTTTTATAATGCAATGAATCAATTATCTTCTCCAAAACAGGACTCTAACGCGTTTGTTGGAAAATCCATTGAGTTGGCGTTGAACATCTCATCGGCGGTAGTGGACAAGTTTTCAGGAATCGCGGAGAAGGGAATAAGCGTGGCCTCCCCTTTGACAACAAAAGTAGACGCCATCGCAGCAGCAAGCCTTGATGGACTCATTGCTCGGGTCCCTGTCATCACCGAAGAGCCTAAAGAAGTAAATCTGACTGTAATACGTTTCTTATATCGCATGCCTTTTTAACACACTTTTGCATGCTTTCTGGACTCGCCCACTTAACCATTCTTATTTTGTTCAGATTGTCCAGAACACTCGCTCGGCAATCGTAAAGCAAGTGACTGTGATCAATGGCTACACAGAAAGGGTTCTCAAGACATGGCCAGTGCAAAGCGCAATGGACATTTACGAGTCTATCCTCAACACCGCGTACAACACTGTGGAAAATGTACTCCCACCGACAAAGGACGAGAAGGCGGACTCGAACGGGTACACTTCAACAAAAGAGTCTGTTGGGGAGGAGGATAAGCACAAGCGTGGGATTATGCTAGCTCATATGACTTACCTCGTGTTCTCCAAGGCATTTAAACGAGTATTTGGCATTTGTCAAACTCAGGCCGAGAACGCTGCTCATGCTGGTGAGGTCGTGTACAAGCAAGTTAAAAATGCTGTGGTAAGACCCAAACCATTTTACACGCTCACATACTAAGGTTTGTGAACAACCTCCATCGTATTTCTTTATCCACTCATTCCAGTTGAATAAAAAAATATGCTAGCTGGTGTAAATATACGCAAGTTTGTGACAAACAGTTGGAACGTTTTTTCCACACTGCTGATCAACTGACCAAATTATTTTTCAAAATGCTCTTTTGTATTGTAGACCGACGACGAAAGCACTGCCCCAACGACGACGACAACGACGACTACCACCAACCCCCCCGACCAGAACACGACAAACAATGGGGATGTGAGCAAGCCACCTTCCACAAACAAAAAAGGAAAGAATAAGAAACACAACCAAGATTAATTTATACACACTAGCTTGTCGAGTGGTAGTTTATGCTCGTTACTTAAAGAATTCTCAAGAATGAGGGAGATGGGTAAAATTTGTTAACTACTGGTTAAGTTGTCTGGTGATATTGTCACCGCTGCAATTGTCATTATCACAAAATACAAAATATTCTTTACTTTCGTACATGCTTCTTGTAGTCCTATCCAATAATTAATAATTATAGACTATATTGTTAAAATATATATTCGGATGTCATGTTTATAGTACAAAATTTTTATTGGTGTATAATGCCAAGAAATAAAATATATATTCGGTGTTTTTTGCGTACATATAAATACATGTCAAGATTTTGTCACTGAAAGTAGGGAAATTCCTTTACTACTTTATGTCGCATTTATATTGCTTCTTAATCGAATGTTTAGGGAAATGATTTGCCAGTGCTCACGTAAGAACTGGAGAAGTAACGCGGAAATGAGTTTGTCTTCAGTGTTGGTGTCATATGGTATTGCGGGAATAATGGCGGATGACGTGATGTCTGAAGTGACGATGGCAGCTCAAATGAAGGCAGTGGTGGAGTCTGTGACATGTGACATTTCCAAGATGTTGGAAAGGATGGTGATTGAAAGTGGACATGCGATTTGCAGCAACCACCACAATTTCCACCATTTCCAGGGTTTCCACAGCTTGGCGGTACTCCAGTATTGGATCCTCCACCAGTTTTGTTAGGTTTAATTTCCCCGCTGTCGCATCTCTGCTTAAAATGGGCCTTTTGTTGATCGGTGAGCTTTTTCCAACAATTTGCCGCATATTTCATGACTACGCATTGTTGTACGTTTGGGTCCTTGTTCCGCATTCGCTAAAGTTGAACACATTGTTAGTTATCAATGAAGTTTACAGGTTACAAACATGCGTAATTAAAATAATGTCACGCTACATTACCTTTGTTATGTAGGAAACAAACAGTTGATAGATAGTAGGGTTTTTGCCGCAAGAAGAGTGATGTTTTTTCTTCTGCATTTTGCGTTTGCAAATCGCGCAAGTCTTTGCATGATGCTGCATGGTTTTGCACGAAATCTTACGTACAGCAGAAGGCTTCTTCTTCCGAGTGGGTAGCCTAGTCTTCTTGCCACCACATTGGGGTTTTCTATTGTGCTTTGCTGCTGTAACACAAGCACATGAGTTAAAAGTTGGCAAACATTTCATGTTACTTATTACATAAATTAAAAGGCCATACCCATTATAATTTAAACTGGAGCCAATTTGCA
>JAHZMT010003437.1:0-15152 GCA_027743785.1 Sinhomidia bicolor
CTTCAATTGAGAACCTATTTGTACTTTGTACTAAATTGGTTGGGAAAACGTATTAGTACTTCCTCTTATCAGCATCTTTTTTTTGGAAAAATAACAGACCTTGTGATTTCATAGGATTTCGATCGGACATGTAAAAGTGTGAAAAAAGCAGCGCTATACTATATCTCTGACTTTCTTAAGAATTTGTTTTTTAAGCACGGATAGAAATGGTCATGCGAGCAAGAAAAAAATGGTATGATATTTTTTTTCTTCTATTTTCATTATCCTCCTGTATTATGTACAATATTGGAGGACAAGTTGACTTGAGTGAGAGAAACGTTGAGAGGCAACAGTCTTTTCTCATTTCCAATGAATGCCAAATGCCATCCTTCAAGTTGCCATTTTTTCCTGATATTTATGCTATACCATTGCATTTTGTTTGCACATTGTATGATGATGATGAGACCACAACGGTCATAAGCTATATAAGCGTGCAAGCATGCCATCCAAATACCAACAAACCATTTTCCGCGTGCCTACTAGTTGTTACACGGTACGCTATTTAAAAAAACCGTGAAGTGTTTGCGTAACGGCTTAAGTAAATGTATACATACATACATTCATGCAAATCACATCGTATGTGTGGGATTTGGGTTTTTAAACAAATAAGTGTAAATGTTTCATTATACGACGTGTAGTCCGTATAATATCATTTTCACATGCTTTTCTCTCTCTCTTTCCACTCAATGAACGTTTTAATGTATTCATTTCAATTTCATATACATGTAGGTATATGCTGGCGTGGCGGATTGTAGTATAAACGATCGTACGATTTTGTCGAGGAAATCTCAGAGGAAGCAAAAAAATGGTTGGATTGAAAGTCAGATCTCTGGGATTCATTATATCTTTATCTTTATTTGCCAATTGGCCAATGACGGTCATGCTGTAGTGATTAAAACCTTGATTTATCGCTTTCATAACGACGTATAAAATGTTATAACTGGGGACTCACGTCAAGAGCTCTGGTTAAACCAAAACTGATGATTATAGCAAAGGCCCTAGTGTCGTCAGTTACGACGACGGAAAAGCGTGTATTAAATTACTTAATACAGGATATTACGCTGTCATCGGATATTTGCTGCCCACAATTTGCTTGGGGCTTGTACAATATGTTATCGGTCTAATTCGCCTATGAAATTTTAATCGGCTCATTTTACCACCAACTTTCACAGCATTCTTCTTCTTCTTACCTCTCATCTTCAATTCATTACCTACTCTCTAATCTGCAAAGTGTGGTCGTATGGTATCATGATACTGAAAAGTAAAGTATAGAAATACTGGATAATAATTTGTATTAAATGAATAGAGAACGGAGGGAACCGTACCAAGCAAAATGAAAAATTCAACATGGCCTTTAAAAACTATGTACAATATGAAAATGCATCTTTCTGAAAGTGGGTGGTTGGCATTCACCACTCTTCTAGCGCATTTTCTCAGACAATCCTGCAAAGCCTTTTTACTTACGATTTAAAATTCTGAAAATGGGCAAATTGTGTAGTCGGTGTGACTTTTGCAAGAACAGTTAAAACAAAAATTTCCCAAGAATTCTCTGTCACTACTATTCTTTACTATTACAATCTGTCAGAACCATCTGGCAGTGTATTGCTGCCAATATACTTTAAGATTTTGTCATTTTGATATGATATAGTGATTTCAAGTAGCATGATGTTAGAATAAAATGCAGAAACGATATAAACTTTAGTTTTTTATCTTATTTTTTCAAGTATTAAAATATATTTTATAGTTAAAGGAATTTGATATTTACGTTGAAATTTAAAAATCTACGAAAGAAGCATTTATTTTTTAATATCATTATCACACATGTTGAGATTTTGATGAATTATTTACCAGAAATATATTAAACTAAATATTCTCATACATAAGCAACGCGTATAGTGTGTTGATTCTGACTTGTCCCCTGGTATTTTTGGTCTGCTATTCTCCACGCTGTCAGTTAAAGTATGCATGTATGAAACTTGAGTGAAATGCTTTCAACTAACTGGATACATACAATGTAAAGCAGATTTAGAAGGAATGGTGGAGAAAACTTTAGCGTTGATCTGGTGAAAGTATATAAAAGCCAAGTAAACATATTTATGCATGGTAGATTTATTCGAGGAGGAAAAGTTTTCTATCAAAGAAGCCTTTTCAAATTAAATCCGCTTATTCACTCCCACCGCTGACTGTCACTAAAAAAGTATGAGGTTGAGGTGAGTGAGTACTCACCTTTTCTACGTAAATACACACACAAGCAAGGTTACTTTTCTTATGTACTTGAGCGTCTCATAATAATGTGACATCACTTTACAGATTCCACTTTTTATTTTTCAAAATAAAATAAAATCTGTTACAAGTACTATACATACTCTGTAAATTCTAAGCTGCAAAAAGATGAGGATGATGGTGATGCAGACATGCAGTGTTTAAGATGAAGTGCAACTGGAGAAGAGTATAAAACCTGGTGAAATGCGGGACGGACAGGTACAACGCAATAAAGAGGAAGAAAGCAGAGGCTTGTTCACTTGACATGCATGACTGGAGGTGAAAGAAACTGATATTTACAAGTAATAATGAAGGCAATAATACGTTTTTGCATGTACACGCTTCAACTTTCTCTTTACTTATTCTTTCTCCCTCATGACAACAATGAGCAGTCAAGAGAAAAAGAAGTGGAAGAGAAGGTACATACTATCCCGCATTTACATGCATACAGTCAAACTAATCTTTCTCTTATAATAATAATAATAATAAACTATCTACTTGTATGCACGCCTGTACTTTCCACTGTACACTTGAGCGCTTCACATCTTTGCACATTTAAAAGGAGGCAAGTCATTACACTACAATGGGGATATATGTACCTGGGGCAACTTGTTCCAGGGGAAAGTTTTAAGCTGTTTGTGCTGTCACCGTGCAGAATGGATTGAAATAAGATTTTAATCGATTGATATGCAGACATAGCGATAGCAGCAGTACAACAGTACAACCACTACTGCTTGTTATTTTGGTGAACTTTTTCTCTCACTGCCATAGGCATGCATGACATATACATAATAGGTTTGTTAACTTTTCCAAATGGGGTGTGCCGAAGAAAAAAATCATTCTTGCTTAATGGCTCACATATATATCTATACACACATTATACATGCATGTACAATATACAATGTGTGCGTTCATACTATATATGCATGTATTAACGTTTTACGTGCCTGTGTGTGGACAAGAAAATAAGTAACTATACTTTATGCAGTTTTACATTGTATTGCATTAAACAGAATTTAGCTGTAATCTAACTCAGTTATAACTTTCTTTTTTCTTATAATACGATTAATCAGCTAGAGACCGTTGGTTACTTTCTTTACTTTCACGTGGTGCTAGTGCCAGTTTGCACGAATCGTGGAGCGCAAGCAAATGTTGACAGGCAAAAAAATATCGCATAAAAAGCCATGCCACATTTTTTGTAGATATCTTTATAGCAGCAGTACAGTACATACCTATATATACTAACTGTTTCTCAAGCAAACTGTAAATTCCTATGGAGGTTTATATACTCCACGGAAAACGATACAGGATAATAATAATAATAAGAAGAAAAATAGCCGTTGGTTAAATTCTTAGTTTGTGTCAATTCGGAGAGGTATATAATGTTTAGGGAGTTTTGCATATAAATAATGTATATGTGTTATACATTTTATTGTATAATGAACGCTGCTCGCAGTACACAGGAAACGCAAAAGCAAAAGAAAAGTTTGAAACTGTAGACTGAGTTCTGACTAACGGACAAAACATGCGTGTGTAAATTTGATATTTTTAGTCTAAATTTAATTGAATTAAATGAGCCTTTTTTACTGCGTTACGTGTTCATCGTCGTAAAATGTAATTCTCTTCAGTGAAAAATGACAGTGTCACGACCAGGACACACAACATAATCAATAAAATTTGGTGCTGCAGTACAGCACAATTACATGGAATACAAATTGTGTTGTAATAATAATGTACAATGTATACAATACAAACTGATTTGCGTTTGACAACTTATATGAAAAAAGGTAGTGATTGACAATATGTACTTACGTCTAATTAAAGTGAAATCAGCGATTAGAAGTTGTCTTTTTTGTAAGCAGCACTACACTACAGCAGCGGATGCAAGTTGATATTGATATTTACAATGGCAGTTACTGAAAATATGGGTCACAAATTAAATGTTTTTTCATATATTTTTTTCGTTCAATCTTACATAGTTAATTGTCCAATTCTTTTCACCATTAAAGTTCATTGATTAATCGATTGACTAGAAAGATTATTGTGTTTAATAACATGGATATAAACGAGAAATAATGTGCTTGACTGCATGTTATATAAGGTGTTGTATTTATGTAAAGAATTGCAGTGTCATGTTTTTGACAAAATTCATATTTTTAAAAAGTTTACATATAACATACTATTTGAATGATTCGCGACGTGAAAAAAATGTATTTCATGTCAGCAAAACCATCTAAAACTTTTGCGGCTTTCACAAGACATTATTGACTTAAGTAAATATTATTTAGATAAAAGTAGCGACAGCAAGCAATTGATCAGATTCCACTACTGCCGCTGTCCTGTTTCAGTATTAAAAAAGAAAGTGTTCACCAACCAACACCAATATTCACTACCAATTTGATTTGCGCACAAGTTAAGCAATACGTATATAAAAAGCTATAATTGTAGCGTATTGACTGTCATAACACTTTTCACTTGTTAATGTAAAACGACTGTCGAATCGAGTATAGAATAATACTTGGAATAATTCTCTCTCTTTCTCTCAATTCTCAATACTAATAGAATGAAAACGACTTGCTAAAAAATGTGTGGATATGATAATGACTAGAAACACGGCGAAGAAAAAAAGATAGGTGTCCTCGGAAAGCGTCTGCTTTGTTTCTTGTGTACGAAGGAACTGCACAGCAGGAAAAGAGGAGAGCTGGGTAATACCTCCTCCAACAAGTCAGTCAAGTTGAATAAAAGTGAGACAAGTTTGCGTTGCGTTTGTATAACGGGGAAAAGCTCCGAGTTTCATGCAGTAGTGGCAGTGGTAGTAGCAACTAGCAGTGAGCCAACAAGCTAGCCAAACACTGTTAAACTGACTCTTTCGTTTTTTTCGCAGCCAAGCTAGATATAGCTTGGCACTCTAGTAGTTGTGCATAATATGAGCTATACTCCCACTGAACCAATAACAATATTATTATGTTGAAGAATTTACACACATGTACCTTATACAGAAGTAATAGAATTTTCTATTTGATTGTAGGTGGCTACTTGGCTTTGACTGGGACTCACTCAAAGTCTGAGTTTGGGTTGTTGCGGTGCTCTCAAATGTACTTTCTTGCACCACCACCACAAACATTGTCCTGTTTGTAGTATGACTATATTATATACAAAACACAAATATTGTAACCCAAGGAAAAAAATCAGCATGTTTTGTGTTTTGTAGGTGAGGTGGTATGGTGGTAGCAAGAGCAATGGGATAGCCGCTATTACTTGATAATGCTGGTGTGTTTCACCAATTCGCTTGAAATTTTTTTTATCTTCTAAGACTGAACCTTTTTCTCGTTTGTAGTACCTTTTCTTTCGGAATGAGAATCGGAATATGGCCACACAGTAATAAAATTCTTGATAATATATACCTATACATTATTTTTGTTGTGTTTTTTGTGTGTCGGAGGAACGCAACAAGGCAAAAAAAGTAGTGCCGGTTTGCCCCTATAACTTTACTACTACTGATACTGATACTACTACTACATTACACACTGAGCTGGCCAATTTTTACTAGCCACTAGTTAGTGTCCTACATAAATACCTAAAGGTAATATTTTGTATTGTATCAAGGCTTTTTGCAAAGGGACAAGACACAACTGAAAATAAAATATAAAGTTTTGTATTTTAGTTAAGTTAGTTGGAATAGAATAGAATGGAGGATTATTAGGAGTATCGTCATGTACTGTTTTTTGTTGTATGTGTACAAATAAAATTGGACATGTACCGACCGTACTCACAATTCTTTTTTCTTCTTCATTCTTCCCGTCCATTAGATTTTGACTGTGTGTATTTATTGTCCCATTTCATCGCAAACAAGATGTATGGAATACAGTGAGACATATAAAACGAGAGACGGAGAAATTGTAGGCACTTTTTCTTTCTCATTTTTCTAGCTAAATCTGATTTCTTTTATATGAGTACTTGGAGTTGAGCCCGAGCAGTTTTTTGGAGATAGAATTGAGCATTTTCTCCATTTGTTTTTAGACAATTTTCATTGTGGTCTTCGGTGTGGTTTTCTTGCCTGCATTGACGAAGAAAAAAGTGGTTTCAATTCTTTGTTAGAAATCTTGCCTGCACTCTCTCTTTAGATAGTATATTGAAGAAAGGAAAGTGAATGAGAGAGGACTACTGCTGAGCTTCTCTACATTCCCTGTGTAATATAATTGTTCTAGCCTCATGTCAGTATACACAGTGGGAACTATACGAAACGCGCTGCTAGTGCCCAACAAGGAAATAAACTTTTTGCTTGAATATATTGTATCAGCAAAAAGGAACAAAAAAACACTCTTGTCCAACGGTAGTTGTTATATCTTTTCCTGTGGTCCTCTCATTTTCTTTTCAAACTTTGTTACAATGTAGGTAGTAGGTAATGTGCTTGTGGACGTTGAGCAAAATGAAAAAAGGCGATAGTTATGTGCGTGCTTTTTTAGTGGATTATATTGTGAATTTTTATTGTTGGTTCACCAGAAAAAGTTATGATGATGACTTGACGTCACCCTCACCATTTATTGTTGGTTGGCTAAATTTCGTCCGGAAGAAGGTGTTCAGGAAGAACAGAACCTAATATATCTTGCTCATTCATGCACACCACTTCAAGTGGCAAGCGAACAAAAAGGATTATGATAAAGGTAAAAATTATGTGCATTTATGTATGTACGTACGTCCGCCTACTGGCAAAAGGAAGCAAAAAAATCCACGTTAAGGTATGCATTTTTTATGGTAAAAAAGAGCAAAAAACCGTAAGCAAACAAATACATACATACAGCAACAGTGTCTACTCTACAGCAGCCTACCCCAACTTATGGATGACAGTAAATATTTACATTTTTTACTTTTCCTCTCCGTTCCAGTTTTTGTTCCAACAATTTTATTTATGGCATCATCGTAATTTGTCTTCAATGTACATTGTTATTTAGCAATATATTTTTATTATTATTGCTGTGCATAACCAAACAGTTATATTTACTGTCATCATATCATTTTTTGTAACAACACAAGAAGCAGTACATGTACGATTTTTTGGTAAATATGTAGAAAACATGAAAACATTAGCACTACATATTATACCAGTGCTAAAATGCCACAAACAACAATAGCTAAAAAAAGAGGTACGTGTTTTGTTGTATTGTAGCGTTGATGATAATGCGCGGATAACATGCAATTAGCTCAAGTTTCTTTGCGCCGTTTGTTTAATGAAATGCAATCCAATTACTTTTAAACATTATTTACTTCAACCACTTGGGGAGTAGCGTATATAGGAAGGAGGAGGATGTGCACATGGACTTGTGAATGTTCTTTAAGAATCTTTTCTTTTCAGCAACTATATCCGGTTTATTTTAAGTCTCTGTATACAAACATTACTATATAATGACTAGGTATATATATAATACTCTATATAGTATCTATTTGTGTAGTTTCATCTTCTTACAACTTTTGTAGTAATTCCTGTCGTTTTTTGAACACAAAGATACAATACGGTGAGTGTGCTTCTCTATTTTTGGCTGTGTGTGTCCTATACATATGTAGTAGGCACGTACGATACAGTAGACTTTTTGTAGCCATACGATAGCTGCTTATATTCTGTTGTGTGCAGTGTGCACATGAAAAGAAGCCTCATTAAAGCTTATGACGAAAATGACTCCTTTTTTCTTTGAAGGAGATCTATTCATTCTTGGCTTAATCTAAATTGTTACAGCAAAACTCGAAAAAGATTGAAATGTCTGCCTTGATAAATGCATATAAGTATAGGAGAGCACCCCATCCCACACATTCTTTGTTGCTTGGTGTGGTAAATATTGTGAACCAAAAAGAAACACACACGTTGTTCTTCTTGTTGGTGGTGGTGGTGGTGGTGGCAGCATATTTTTTTGAGTGAAAGCCAGAAATTCTGTAGATAATAGCTTTAGGTAGTTGGTACTTCCTGAATGATTATTTTATGTTCAATATGGTGAACCTCATGTGGGGCACAACAACACAAAAAATAATAATCCTTTGTGATAATGTGTGTGCAACACAATAAGCGGTTGGATTCAAGGTTTTATGTCCGTCGACAAGTGTACAATGCATTAAACTCTAGAGAGGAAAACGTAAACGCTTCTGAAGAAAGCGTTTTTTTGTTGTCGCCGTTTTTTACGGCAAAAGTGCATAATGGGAAAAGGTAGTAGTAGTAATGTAGCAACTACCACAAGCGCTTGTCATTTAAAAGACCCCTTCAAAAATCATCATCATTGCACTTAGGAAGCTTTTGTCTTTTACTAAAATTGGACACTCTTTTAGAATGAGTATGAGCAGAGCAGGTTTCTCAGTAATTACTTACATAGGTCAGACGGAAAGCATTTGATGTCGACTGTTTACAACGAGAATGTACAATGTCTGTGTATAAGTTACAACAACTTATTTCACTTACCAACCATAATAGCACATGTTTACCATTTCAATTTCATTCACTCTCTTCTCCATGTGTTCTTCTGTTTTTCATGCTGTGCAGAAACAAAATATTCATTTGGTTGAGTATTTAAAAACAAGTAGTCTGCATTAAATTGTGCATGTTCTTTGTAGCTGCTATCAGGGATACATTTTACTGGGACACTGATATGATGATATGATAAAGCCTTCATTTAATGCACAACTCCGGTGGTATGCATGACTGCATTCACAGTTGTTTTTGTAACGCTTCAAAATAACATACATTTTCTTTTCTTCGCTTTTCTAGCCCATTTTCGTACTGTTGTTATCCTCCTGTTTTCTGTCGGAGGTCTCGGTGTTTTTTTTTTTGGTGCGTCAGTATTGCTGATGCTCGGATGGGAGATTATTATAGGTGTTACGATTCACGCGATGTAATAATATTATTAACTACGAACTACAATGAAGGACTTGAACAAGTTTACGATGGGTTTACTTGTCTGTGCGCTTCTGTAAATGCTTGCCTTTTGTACAATAGTATATAGAATCGCTAAATCAGGGTACTTCCCATTTCATGTCCATATCCTTAACAATTTTTGTGTAAGTTTCACCAATGCTCGTTTCATGTGCAAAGAAGAGAGAAAAGAGAGAAAAACAATACACACATCGTTGGAAATTCCAATTCGCCAGTCAGTCTTTCACAATTTGAAGGATGGGCAACTTGACGGATTGCAGCAGGAATGGAATTTAATTATCTGTTTTAAGTACTGTTGCTCTCTCATTTAGTCAAAGCGACTCAATAACGAGGCAACCGGCCAGAAATGGCTATTAGCGACCGAGAAACGTGGCAAAAGTTTTAGCACGTAGGTATTTCCTAGCCTCCTTCTTGCTTCGCTAGCTCGTTTGCTTTTTCTCTATTGTCTAGAGAACTTGTCTTTTCTCACTCCTGTTGAAAAAATAATACCTACAGACTTTATTAAAGACAAAGAGAGCGAGAGGTAAAACATGAAGGTTCTCACGGACACACAAATCCTTTAGCAGGCGGGCAGGCAGTTAGGAATGCTCGCAATTTTCTGTATAGGTAGCCTAAACCCACGTATCCCTCCACCATCATATCAGATTCTGTCTGTTGTTTTTCATGGCCACAAAACTTGTAGCTTTTGCTATACTGACACATGGGCATATCATGTCATCTCGCCTACACGACAAAGACAAAATACGCTTTTTATGATGCTGCTAAGTTCAACTTTACTAAAAGTCACAATGACAAATTCTTTTAGTGAGCGAGTAAAGCCCATTTGGAAAGGATGCTCGAACATGCGGAATTGTCCAATTCCAAATAGCTTTGAAAATAGGGTGATGACTGTGGTGGTGGTGGGGTATCCATAATATGATTATGGATTTTGACGCTACTGCGAGAACTGAGAGGCTTAATAAGTGAGTTGAGTTGAAATGGCTGTAAAAAATTCACGATACTACCGGCGTTTTATAACGATAAGCTAAGAGTGTAAAAGTGCGATTTTTGGTTAAAAGACAGGACGAGTTTAAATTATGCATACTGTGTAAGTAGCATTGCAGTGGTGTCAGTGCGGTAATATACATACATAAACTCATAAACATAGGTTTATATACTTTTGGCATAAATGTCCGCAACCCCTTCAGATAGATAGAATATCTAAGCTAAACGCTACATCTATATATATGCATAAGATTGCCTCATAAAGTCAAACTACACTACCCCTATAATTATATGCAAGTTGCATGGCTGTTAAGCTCGTTAAACCGTCTTGCCCCATGCACCACCACCACAAGACTCTATCTTCTTGTCTGTCAGCGGAAACATAACCTCCATACCGATGATGATGATGGCGCTTTCCTCTTACACAAAAGTAGTCAGTACATCATTTCAACCTAATAATAATGCTGCAGCTGCAGAACAGACAGGATTGATGATGAGTCTCGGGGTAAAAGGGACGCATTAAAGGGGTATTAAAAACTAGCTCTGACATGACATACTTTTTTCGCAACTAGTATACATACTGTAAAATAAATTCTACTCTGGAGGAGCTTTTTGCTTTCTCTTACATTCGTACATTTGAATGATTTGTATAACAATTTTATTAGGTGTATAAGTAAAAACGAAGAAGAATGCGATGGACAGGAAAAATACGGTTGCAGTAAAATGATCCAACCCCATTACTACGACTCTACCTTTCTCTCTCTCTCTCTGGAGTTTGAAAGATCATATTATACGTTTGTAGAAAAAAAACGTGTGGTTCTTCTACCTCCCACTCTTTCGTTTGATAGTATCGTATATTCTAAAATTCTCTATTTTCAGAAGCTGTGTTTTTAGTGGTTTGAAAAGTAGGAAAAACAGTAGATCATTCATAGAATTTGGAAATTGGTACGTGAGGCGAATGCACTGCATAAATAAGTAGTTGTGGCGAGGGCTCCTCTTTTGCGTATTATTATATGGTAGCGCCAGTAGTGAACTAAGTAAGTAAGTAAAGACGAATAAAATGTAATAGTTTTGGTTTTCGTGGTATTATCATCTCAAGATGGTCAAAATATTGTACTGTTTTATTTATCTTGGACCAGTACAAAAAAGACAAGCTCCTTTAACGTCTAGGCTGCTATTATCTATTGTTAAGAGGTGTGCACTATCATATCGACTTGTGCAGTTGTGTAGTTTTATAAGTAGGCATGCTACACGTATCCTTCGACCTTATCGTAATTGCTGCATGTTTGGGTTTGATGAAGTATTATTGAAAAAAATGCTCTCAAAAACGATGACCACCACTACAAGCACTCTTTAGCACACACACACACACACAAACACTCCTCTCCCTTCTTCAATGTATATATGCTTTACCGTACAATAGTTTGAAGAAAGTACTTGACGTGAACAAAATAGAGATCGTAGACAGTGAAAGCAGTGTGGAGGGTCTAGGAGAGAAAAGTACTTGCGCTTCATTGAATTTCTCAAAAAAAAGAATGCTATAGTTTGTTAGGTATAATATGAGTTGCTCATCCCATCTGCCACAGAGAACTGGCCAACCAACTGAACCATATAGTATGCTACTTATGCGTGTGAGCTTGAGCGAATGATTTAATTTCCTGTTATATGAGAAAGCGTTAATATTACTTGAAGTAAAAAAATGTGTTTAGTCTTTTCTCTACTTCTAAGGTACAGAACAGAACTCTCCAACGGTTTGCGGACATTAGGTGGTTGCTTCAATTTTGATGATGATTCATGTCTCTTCTCTAATCTAACTGTAGTGCATACTGCAAGCTTAGGTAGGTAGGTATTTAGGTATATACAAATGTGAGGTTGGTTATGTACGTAGAACGCACGAAAAAGGATGATACGAGTGCTGCTGCTTCGTATAAAAGAATCTAAATCAGAGATAATGACTAATGATAGGTATGAGTGTGAGCTTTGTACCGTGAAAGGTGGTACATTCCTGTTTTTTAATAAAGAAAATTCCAACTCGTATATAAAGTCCCAAGCTTTTTTGTGAAGCAGGTCAAAAGTAGAGTATGATATAGACAATATTACACTTTTATTTGCTGTCAGCTCTCTGATGGATGACGGTGATATAACAGGAAAATATTCGGATTCAAGGGTATATATGCTTATCTGGAAATAAATAATTGGCTGCAGGTGCTGCCCTTTTTCAATTCATATAATTCGTTGACTCTCTCTCTCTCTCTCTTGCTAGGTGCACAAGAAAGAATATTGTTTTACAAATGAGATGGTTACACCCATCAGTTCAACCACGCTATTGTTAATACAACTCAAAGCTAAAAAGTTCATTTTCTACTATGCTGACATGAGAAAAAGGATTTGTCCTAATAAAAAAATCTATCTCAATATGATATGATGATGCTTTTAACTTTGGCCAAGGTTCAAATTTTAGCGAAACTTGTACAGTCGTCACCGACTTGTGACTGATTATGATAGCATCGTATCTTCATGGTGCTCTCTTGTCTTGTCTGTTTGTGTACATTTGACAAAAAAAGATGAAAACGCAGCAGGATTTACTACTGTTTTCCTCGACGGACGACAACTGCGAAGTGACTTTTTGAGAGGAAGTAGTGAAAAAAATCTATGCTATTCTGATTTACTAACTTTTTACCAAGAAAAAAAACAGAGGAAGCGGGAAAGGATCTCAACTCAAGTACATACATAACATGTTCTCAAACAACATCCATATTTTTTCTTCAATTACTAGAAAGGATAAGATGAGTCTTAACTTTACAGCAAATGTATGTATCACAAAATGTGGACTGTGGACAGATGCACATACGTGTAGAGTGCAAAATCGCTACATAAGAATGGTTGGGTTTGGGTTAGTTCTCTGTCGGCTCCTTTTAAATCTCCATTACATGCACTTGTTTTGACTACAAATGGCCTACTGAAACTGAAACATTTAGCCACTACCACTATAAACCAACTATAATATATACCATTTGGTCTTGGTCCATGAGCCAGCAAGTTATTGTATATAAATAAATATGCCTATTGTATAATCGTTATTTTCTTTGGACCAGGAAAAGTTTTTAAAACCATTCTGTCTTTATTCAAGACACAAGTAAAGAGACAAAACCATGAAAAAAGTAAAAAAAAGAAGAAAAAGAGTGGCATGCAACCAAAGTTCGGATAATAAACGGAAGTAATAGTGTGGTGGTTGGTTGGTTTCGGGAGGCTGATGGTGACTAGTACAATAGGGAGATTTTGTGTCAGTACAAAAGAAAACAGATATCTATAGGTATACCCTTTTGGGTCTTTTTTGTAACATAGTATTGTTTTATTACTGTTACTATATACTGTTATCACTGCTGTTGGTGAGCTCTCTCTTTTTTTACGTCAAAAGCAGTTTCCGACAATGGGTCTCAATCTTCCTTTCTGATCTCGTATTTAAGTATATGTATATATATTGTTTTTCTCCTCTTTTCCATGAAACATGCAAGGGAAAACCCATATATTAACCAATCTATCTGTTCTGTTTGGCGCACGAGCCAGTAGTAATAGTGGTAGTACTAGGAAGTAGGATGATATGGCAGCTAGAAAAATGCTGTGGTGGTCGATTTGCCAAAATACATCTTGATGTATTAGCAAAAGGCCAAAATTCTTGTAAATATACATCCAAATGGGACGTTTGGACCTAGAAAGTAAGAAATAAACATTTTCTGTATAACTATTATACTAATATATAATATACCAAACGCAAAAAAAGTTTCATTACGGTAGTGGAAATACTAAAAGAACTTTGTGTAGGATACGTTCTTACAAAAAAAGTGCTCATCATGTTTACCCCATATGTTTAAATGCTGTCGCTATATTGTCCTCTCTCTCCCCCACTTATCTTTAAGGTTCAGTAGAAATTCAGTTACTCCGTAGTTACGCTGTGTTATTCATATACAAATTAAAATCGATGGGAATCAACGTCTTCGTGGGGGCACACCAGTGGTCCTATATTAATGAAATTTTGCATGGCAGTTAAGAAGGGTTCGCTCTTTCAAACTANTGTATGTGAGCTTTTATATACGATCTTTATCTGTATGCGTAACTTTGCACAAAAGAACGAGTTGTTAAAGTCATCATATGTGTGACTTTTTCTGTATGCACATGTGTGTAATTTCATTTCATAAAAAGGAGCATAAAACGGAACTTGTCTTTTGCTTGCTCGTAAGTAACAATAATATGTCGTAGGAAATAGTTGTAAAACTTGCAAACTCTTTCATCGTAGTCAGTGTCAGAGACGTTATAATATTGGCGATTCGCTAAAAGAAAAGTAAAAAACAAGTTGTGTGTGTGTGTTGTTGCAGAAAAACAGATACAGCAGCACTAGGGAATTTCTTCGTGTCGCCATCGCCATCACCATCGTCATCATTGTTTCATTGTGTAGAGCAGAACAACAGCGTAGCGTGGCATTACATGTTATTATTTGTAGTGCAGCTGCTGGAGCAAAAGTTCAAGACGAAAAGAGTTCTCACTCACACAACAGCAATAACCCACTTTGCAGAGTAAGTAAGTAGTCGCTGAGTTGTTGCCAACAAATTACAAATCCGTTAGAGTAAAGAGAACTAAAGGGAATAACGCAGCGGTATAAAGATATTTCGTATTTTATCTGCACTATCATTGATATTTGTGGTATATATGGTAGAATGATTGGATCCAGAGTAGTGACATCATCGATGTGATAGTGTTCACTAATTTTACCGTTAAATTTTCGGAACACGTCTGAAATTCTTCCTGATTACCTGATTATCATGGAAAGTTTTGTACTGTACAATATGTATAATTTTCAGGTTATGTAAATGATGCGTATTTTTTGACGCCCACAAATTCACTGACATTTTGTGATCAATGCAAAAAAAAGATTTACAAGTGGGCGATAAAGATGATT
>JAHZMT010003438.1:0-18769 GCA_027743785.1 Sinhomidia bicolor
GATGATTGCTTTTAAATAAATTGCTTTTTATTTCAAGCCAATTCTTCCCTTTCAACTTATTCCTTCACAGTTGTCTGCAATAATGATGTACGCCACACAAAGAATAATTTTTTATATGCAATTGCAATTTTTTTAAATGGTGAAAGTTACATACAATGATGTTTAATAAGACGATAATAAAAAAAATGTTTACTTTCTCTATTGTTTTTCTCTTTTCCGTCAGTTTTTATTCTTTATAGTCTGGTAATGTTACACCTAAAAAGTATATAGCTTACACAGATAGCATTGCTCTTCTTTTTCTTCTTCTTCAACATCTTTTTTTAAAGATAATAATTACATAGTGTTGTATGTAGATATATTATTTAATTTATGAATATTTTTCAGTAATATTCATATCGTATCATAATACACTTACATTTTTCCACCTTCATTTTTTTCATTACCATAATATGGATCATCATCATATTATTTTATCTATGTACCTATGTATGTATATACCTATATGTATATCTTCTATTACATTTAATTATATAATAGGAGTACAACAAGATAATAATAATAATAATTGTAGTTACTGTATAATAATAATATTTTTAAATAATATATATATTTATTTATTTATTTATGTATCGTAATAACAGTAGTAATAATTACAATAATTTGATTATCTATCACAAATATGCCATTTCAGATCTATCTGGTAGCTCTCTCCATTACCGGCTCAAATAGGTCTTCCCTTTTTGTTACCAATATTTTTTTATTTTTTTCTTCTTTGATTTGATTTATTTAATTAACAAGATTGCATAATAATATTGTTGATCATCAAATAAGCTTTTCATTTCCTACTTCATATTTTTTTAGTAAAAAAGCTTTCTTTTTTTAAATCGTCATCATCTCGACCGACCACACCAAAAAATTTGCTTTTTTTAAATATCTTTTTTTATGAAAAATTTAATGATCATCTCTGTCCATCTTTTCTGTCTGTCTCTCTCACTAAAAAGTTTTTGGTATAAATTTTTATTACTGTTTTTTAAATAATTAGAAAATCTTTTTTAAATATATTTATACACTAATCTTTAATTAATTTTTTTGCGTTTTTGCAAATACGGGATCAAAACCATTTTTTGGAAAAAAAGAAGACCTTCCTTTAGACGTTCGCAAACTTGTTAAGCTTTCACTTTTCATACAACTACAGCTAAATATACTCATATAATAATAATATTATTAAAGCCGTTTTTTCTCCACTTTCTGCTCTAAATATATTACCGTTAATATATGATAAGTTTTGGTGTTTTTATATATTATATTATATAAGAATATATGAAAAATGACCACGTGCTGTATAAATTATTATTAATTATTATTATTTTCTTTTTTTAAATGAACAACAACCAATTGCACACATGTATATAGTACGCGGTAATAATAATAATAATGATAACAATAATAATTAGTAGTAGTAAAGTTTATAACGTTTCTTATTAATTTTTTTATCATTTCATCATTGATAAAGTCAAGTGTATCTCATGTTTTCTTGCTTTCTATTTGAAAACTATTTGAAAAAAAAACATACTAATAGTTGTAGTAATTAAAATTAAAAGAGAACAGCGATTCGAGAGAAAAAAAACTAAAAGATAAAACTTCAGAATTTGCCATAACGGTTTTAAGACTTGTCCCATATCTCTTTTTCCCAACTAGATATCATCCCATTTTTTTCTTAGTTAAATTATTACGTGTGTTTTTATAATTCTGTCTGTCTGTGTAAATCAACATCCCTGCATATATTTGGTTTCTGTGTTGAACAACCAAATAGTATACATCCTCCCACGCCTTTTCACGCACTGGACTTTTATTATATATAGTTATATATATTTTTTTCTCGCTCATTTGCGATCATCACTTTGAAAAAATTTCAAATTATCATTGCTTTTTTATTAATCGTATAAATTATCATTTCTTCTTCTTTTTTATATACTTAATATGATTTGATAAGAAACATATTTACTATATTATCATCATTATCCCATACAAATATATATTGTGTAGGTGTACCTATGTATTTTATAGTTCTAATATAATATAATATATTTATATATATGTAATAATATATGGTTGTAAATAATGTATATAGCGTAACGATTATAACAACAATTATATAGTAGTATATTTTTATGTAATAATAATAGTAATAATAATAATAATATATATAATATTTTTAAAATTATATCATGAAAACCATCACGATCACACACCCCTTTTCTTCTCTGTCTCTTCTTCTCTGTATATCTGTCTTTCTCTTCTTTATTTTTTTTTCTTTTTGCGCTTTCTCTGTCTCTTTCTCTATCTTTCTTTCCTCGTTCGTTTAAGCAAACCATTAACATTTTTTAAGTGAAACACAGAGCCCACTACTACTGCTGACTTGCACATATATATATGTACTGCATAATAATTATATACCTCTCACTTTTTCTTCTGCATAATAAAAATTGTAGTTATCACTGAGAAAATTTAATCGATATACATGTAAAATTTTTATTATAAATATATGTATGTATGTATGTATATGTACCACCGTTTTCATTACTCTCATCGTCCTCCTTTCTATATATCTTTTAGAAAAAAACACAAGACTAATATATAAAATTTTTCTTCTTTTTGCGTTCCTCCACAAAAATTTGACATAGTATCTTCCTCCCAATATACAATCATTATCATCACAATAATAATGATAAAGACATAATGTCGGTGTTTCCTTTTGCATACACAATAATTTTAATAATAATAATAAAAAGTAATAATTGAATATTACATTTTTAATTTTTTTTCTCCTGGCTGTATTTTCTTTTTACTCGTTTAAAATTTTACAAATAATTATTTTTTCAGTAAGAATAATAATAATAATAGCATGACTATATAAATTTATTGATGGTGACGACATTTTTTTAAATACAACAATAAATATACTTTTTGATAATATTTTTTTACCTAATGATTCTCAGACATTGTTATGCATATCGTAATCAGATTTATCTCCAAGATGATGATGAGGATGACTGGCCACTGAAGAGGAGGAGGAGGATGATGATGATGAAGTTGCTTGTTGGTGTTGTTGTTGATGCAATAATGAAAGAGCTGGCGATGAAGAAGAGGATGATGTCTCCATCGAGGAGGATGATGATGATGATGAGGGTGAATTATTAGTCGAAGAAGAATGCAGTGAAGTAGTGATGAGCTCAGCAGTAGCAGCAGGAGTGCAATACTGATCAGTATCATTCTTACTGGCGATAAAAGTTTCGGAAAGTTCACAATGATGAGCAGTCTCTCTTACAGAAGTAGTAGTAGTAGCAGTATTAGCAGAATTATTAGAACTAGTACATCCTATTACAGTAGAAGTATTATCATCTGAATTATCTGAAACATTACTAGCAGCGGTCGTTGCAGTAGAACAGGTAGTGACAACAGACATATTATTTCTATTATTATTAATATTATTAGTAGACCCATATGACGCAGCAGTGATGGTGGTGGTTGCATCAGCGACAAGTGCTGGTGACGATGTGGATGATGATGAGGGTGTCGTCAATGGCGTGGCAGAGGATGAAGATGATGAGGTCAGCGGTGAACTAGGACCGACGACCATCATCATACTTTCTCCGCTTGACGAAGAGGGAGATGTTGTCGCGTTGTTAGAGCTATCCATGGAGGTGGTAGCAGTAGCTGATGTAGTAGTATCAGCACCAGCACCCATGTTCATCATGGCGGTACTAGTAGTTTCACTAGTCATGAGTTCATCATCATCAACAAGGTTGTTGTGGGCCAAGGAGAAATTATTATTTTCATTGTTACGCTTCATATGAATATTATTACTAGTAATCATAGTGGTGTCCATCATGGATGAATTATTACATGTTTTTATATTATTACTACTATCAACCATATCTAGATATTGACTTTGCACATTACCACTACTGCTATTATTAAGAGAAGGTGGAGGATGATGATGAGGAGTACAACAATTATTATTATTAATATTATGATTAATCTTAGCGAAAGTAGAATAGTTTGGGTCAGTCGAACAACCTGAAGAAGAGAAAGTACAAGTTTCGTAGTCACTCCTCTTCTTCTCTTTCACCGAACATGACAATGACAACGGCTCAGCAGTAGCAACTCTGGCAGTGGTAGTAGCAGCGGCAGGGGCAATTGTAGGTGGTACATCTCTTGGCAATAGTGCGGCAGCATTGTTAAAACTGCAGTTGAACATTAGTGACGACGAAGACGACGACGACGACGACGATGGAACTGAAGAAGACATCTGAACGTTTTGCTGCTGACTGGTATTGAAAGAAACATCTCGTGAAGAAGATGGTGAATGGGCATTAACAATAATTGGTTGTTGTTGTTGCTGTTGATGTTGCTGCTGCTGATAATGTTGTCCCAGACTCATTGGTACAATCCCCTTCATTTCCTCATCCCTTACAACAAGTATTTCATCAACTTCCCCTTTGGTCCAAGAGGAAGATGACTGTGAAAGTTTTAAGGTATTATTGGTATCACTATCGACAATCCCACAGTGCTGACTCCGACCCGGAACCAAAATCTCTGCTGCTGCCAGTGAAGCAGCAGCAGCAGCCCCTCCTACTACAGGCACCCTTGCATTATTCCCATTCTCACAATCGGAAAAGACGGATCCTTGTCCCTGTTGTTGTGTCAATGGAACACATACGTTACTCCGCAGTTGCTGCTGCTGCAGGGACAGTTCCGACGTCTGTGGCGACGACGGAAACCCCACAACAGCAACACCCTTATTATCACTACTAGAATTATGAATAGCACCAGCATCAGCACCACAATAAGCGTCAGTAGTCATCATGCGTACAGGAACGCCTGAACTTGAAGAAGAAGACGAACTTGGTCCAGTCCTACAACTACTCCTGCTCCCTCCAGATAATAATGTAGTGGATGAACAACTAGGATTATTGTTATCTGGTGTTTTACTTCTTAATGACATCATTACATTATTATTACTACGCTTCATCATCACGTCGACACCGCCTCCTCCCGTCCCACCACCACCACTGTCGTCAAATGGAGTGAAATATGAGTGTCCGCCTAGCAGATTACCAGATGGCACACTTGATGATTGCATTGAAGACAGTCCAGCAGCAGCGCTACTGCCAGAAGAATTGGCAGTCTCCGGGATCTGTATAGGAATAGCAGGATGACTTGGATTATTATGGTGAAAGTATTGTTGCTGTTGTTGGTGTGGAGGAAGCTGCGGCGGGTGATATTGATGATGATGGTGTTGCTGCAGCTGCTCATGATGAAGCGGGTGAAAAGAAAGAGGATGTTGATGTTGTTGTTGATGATGACGATGTTCCGTAGCCGCTACTGCAGTACTACTACAGTCGATCATAGTGACCAGTGACGAGGAGCTACCTCCTGGGGAAGAAGAAGCGGAGGATGACTGATCAGTTCTATGGGATTTTCCGTTTTTCCCATTATTATTACTACTCCGCTTCGAGTCTTTCGAGCCACTCCTATTAAACAGTTTTGAATCTGGATCTATGAGTCTTGACAGGACACTGGTGGTGGAGGAGGAGGACGACGACGACGATGCAGAAGGGGCGGAACTACTATTACTAGCGTTATTGTTTGGACTAGTCCTTGTGTGGTTTCCGACTATAGCGTTGGTGCAATGCTGAACTTTCTCCGAGAATCTTTCAGCAATACTTGGACCTGGAGACCCTCCACCTGCTCCTCCCCCAGAGAAAACTAACGGTTGTTGTTGCTGCTGCTGTTTACATGCGGAGGTGGGAGACGGGTGTTGTGATGAAGAAGGATGATGATTATGATTCGGAAATGCACTATGAACAGTATCACCAGCAACTAGTGACGTTGCTGCTCCATGAAAGCCTAGCGGAGATGAGTTTGGGAGCGAACCCATCGTACTGGGAGATGATGCAGACGACGATGGGTTGAACGAAGACAATAGCGAAGGGCCGGCCAGAAGCCCTCCGGCACCACCACCACTATTACTACCTCGAGCAGTCTCACAAGATGAAGAGTTAGGTGCATTCCTGACACTAGTGGATGGATTCGACGCATGAGGATGCCTTTGCTGGCCACGAGAACTACGGCCTTGCGAGGGAGGTGACTTGTTAGACCGACTCCAACTTAAACCCCAATGACTTGAGCTACTTTTTGAAGTTGACTTGCTCCCTCCAGACCGTGGCGATGAAGACGATGGCTGAATTACAGTCCTTTCTAAGCAGTCTTTTGAGTCCCAAACAGTTTTGTTTGGTGGCCCTTGTATATATGGTTTCTGAATTTCATAACGCTGCAAAAAACAATATCCACAAATCATACAAAATTATTACAATTATTATTATTTCTCACATCCCGCACAACCAAATGACTAAATACATAAATTCCCAACTTAATTACTCCCTTAATGGATCTGCGTTTGAGATCTCCCACACACACCCATTAAAAACAATGCATATATTTCACCTCATCTTATAAAGTGTAATTATACCTTATCATGACTACGAAGACGTGGTGCTCTGGCTGGATACTCTTCTCCATCCGGCCTCGCAACACTCACAGGCAAATCGAGAAGAATGTCGTTGGCCACCGACCTGTGTCTAACCTGCCGGTCATGTTCAGCAGCCAAAGCCCTTTTTTCCTGGTCTTGTGCTGTTTTAGAACCAGTCGGCCAGTAATGCTCTCTTGCCATGCAACCCCCTTCGAATGGCACCAAAACCGCCTGAAAGCACATACACAAATAAATTACATTAATTAACGTGGCCGTAAGGTGCAAATCAAGTTGTGGAGCACACACACACACATACATATATATATACAGAGAGAAAAGAGGGAGTGAAAAAGGAGTACACATAATATGCAAGAGAGAAAATTGTTAGCAAGGTAGGGTGAGAGTGAGAAAGAGAGAGAGAGAGAGCCCATAACACCGCCATCCCATAACTCATAGTCAGTGGTAGCCAATAAGCAAGAAACAGAAACGGAGCTAGAGAGAAAGAGGACGGAAATGTCATGTAGCAATATAACATCAAGTCACTCGGTAATTTACAACAAGAGACAAAAAAAATTAGACAAGCAAGAAGAAGGAGAGCAAGAAAAGAAGACGACGAAGAAGCAGCAGTAGAAACTTAACTCACTCAGCATGCATTAATAGTTCTTCATGTACACGCCTACTAAAATACTTTTTTTTGCTCGGTGCATTTTGGTTTTAACCATTTTGTACCTCGTCGTTGTCGACAAAAACGGACAGCACAAGTATGTCGTCTTTTTGCTACTGCCTTATATGTGTTTACTTACTTACGTATTATTATTATAGAGTCTGCAAAGTAGAGTGGTAATAATAATAATAATAACAGGCAAAGAGAGACATAGGCATCCCACCGTGTGTAGTACGTAAACTTACTTATTATAATGGCGTGTTAGTCATGTACATTTTGCACAATCAACATTAAGTATACAACGACACAAGTCATGAAATGAAACTTCATCGTCGTCGTCATCATCATCATCATCACCATCGTCATAGTATAGTAGTCGTGTGTCGTCAAGAATAGAGTTATATAAGAGGAAAAGTCGTCTACAGAGGAAATCAAGCTGTTTCCTTGAAACAAATCACCCTCATATCACAAAAGTATAAACGTAATAAGTTACGAGAACGGTTTGAACGTATGAATGGTCTGTGTGCAATTTCTTTCTTGCCGTCAAGTGAGAAACATGGCTACACACACAAGCATTATGTCGCTTGCTACTTCTGCTGCTTGCTGTGCTCTATAATATTATATTAGTCTGCGCTGCTACTGCTTCTGTTGTAGCGTGCTACTTCCTTTTTCATTTCAGATGAATTGCTGAAATATGCAAATTTTATTCCTGAATCGAAGAAAGGCAGAAAAGTTTGCTGAGAGCAGTGAGGAGTGAAGTGAATGAGAGACGAAAGAGAGAGAGAGAGAGGCTCATGAGAGCAAAGCCAAGCCAACCATTACAACAGACAGCCTAAAATACTCGGTAGTAAGATCGCGCTCTCTCTCTCTCTTTCTGTGTGCTCTCTTGTCTCCTCTGCATAATGGCAAAAATACTACATAGCATTGCATAAAAGTAGTAAAAATATGATGATGGGGATATCTTGATAGTTTTTACACATTTACAACTTTCAAGTTGAAATGGCACTACTTCTGTCAAACAGTAAAAAGTCTGGACATTGTTACAAGGAGAGAGAGAGAGAAGAGGGGAAAAAGAGAGACAAAATGAAATGGAGAGAATTGACATAGAACAGATCGAAAAGTGGAGAGGAGCACTCAAGTATGAATATAAATATGATGATGTGTCAAGAAGAAAAGGAGAAAGCTTTCTTTTTTATTTTGCTCTCTGGAAAGAGAAAGCCTCTGCTGATGCTGCTTGTTGTCGCTTTCCTTCCTTCTCTCTCTCTCTCTCTCTTATTCTCTTCTGCGAAAATCGGACAAAAAAGATTCTTCAGAACTTCCGCAAAAATAAATGGAATATACAGAGCTGTCGGCTATTTTACTGACATGTACAAATAAGTTTTGTATTATATTGAATACACTAAAATGGCTTTTATAAATTTTTATTTTGTTTGTTCATACCCACCTCTCTCTCTACACACAGTCTAAAGTATTCTTTTGTTCTGTTTTATAATATACACATACATGCATACATACATCCACAACATACCAATGTGTACCTGCGAAAATGCTTTGTACTTTCTACATATCTATTTCTATGAATATTCTAAAAAGCTTGGATACACTCGTGCTGTTTAAACTCAGTGAAAATTGTAACTGTAAAGGTGAAAGTGACACCAAAGACAACAACGGCAGCGGCACTAATATGCTGCTTCTAGGTGAATGACAGCAAAGAGGATGATGACTTCCTACCGGCAATATGATGACATGACATTATTCGATTTATACTGAAATTTTCTCCTCAACGGGAAAAAAACATGTATACAGTGTGGGATTGCCTAGCATACCAATACATTTATATAAAATGACAGCATAAATATAGAAACATAATTAGGTTTATTATCTACTTTGGTCATTTCAAACGGACTATTCTCCTCCTACACAAAAATACATACGACCAAACCACCACCACCACCACCACCACAGAATCATCAGCACATTTTGCACATTAGTATGCAAAGGACAGTGAAAGCTTTTTTATTTGGTGTCTATTGAACCTGTTGTATATAGACACATTTGGTTGGTATTTTTACCATCTACCTACTTTAATATATTCATTCTGAAAGGAAACTCAAATTGTTCCTGTCTGTCTCCTTTTACAACCAATATAAAAAATACTACTACTACTACTACATAACCAACCAGTTAGCCTATATTCAATAATTTTCTCTTTCTAGACACAAACACACAAAAGGGCCATTTAACCATGTACCAGACGACACATTGAAGAGTGAGAAATTGAGAGAAACGAGTGTGTATGTAAGCATGTATATATGTCTATCTGTCATCATGAAAGTCGTGGTGGATATGTCTCTCAACAGACACACAACATGATATTATTGCTGATCACATCACGTCTCTCTTTCTTTCTCTCTCTTTCCATGCAAAACTTTTCCTTTTTTTATGAATACTACCATTATAAAACCCTTTTTCCTCTGCACTCATACAATATTATTATGCATGTATGCACACTGCTACCACTTTTCCAACTAAATTTTTTATTGTTGTTCATAAAAAAGTGTTTTGCCTCTAGTTTGAACAGAAGGGAAAATGGAAATGTAGAGAGGGAGACAGGGTGTAAGTGGCTTCCGTTTTACCCCTTAAAAATAAAAATGACTAGTAAAAAAAGCATAACAATGCAAAAAAAACGTATACACACATAACATGTAATAGACGCACGTATGCATGTGTGACGTATAGGAATGCACGTAAAAAATTCTCTCTCTCTTATTCTTTTTTACTCTTTTTTTCTGCTCTCAAAGAAAATAACCAGGCGTACAGCAGCATATTATAGAAGAATATTATAGAGAAAATAATGAAAAAGGCAAAGTAATATATTTTCATGCATTTTTCTTCTCTTCTTTTCTTCTCCGGCTTTCATTTTCCTTTGTTTGTTGCTCAAGTATAGCATGCAATGATGCATGCATGCATGCAAGCATACAAGTCTTTATTATTGCAGCAGAGAAGAAAAAAATACACACATGCACGCAAAAAAATTTCACAAAAAAAGAAGCAGCAGCTATTAGATTTGTGTCTACAAAGTATATACTATACGGATATAATAGGATAGAAAATGAATATATTTTAAAGTCTACTACTGGTTGGTATTCTAGTGGCGTCAAAGAATTGGAGTATTGATGGGTTTAGATGAAGGTAAATGGCATACTACACGGCATTTCAACAACAAAAAAATTATACACTTCCTTGGGTGTTCGTGCATCGGGATAATAATAATTTTGAATGGGAATAAAAGGAAAAAGAAAAGCAAACCATAAAAATAGTGCCAAAAAGTGACAATAACGTAATTGGAGTGTAAAAAATTACAATTATAATTAAAATGTGTGTGTGATTTCTTTGAGGTAGAAGTTAATAGGTATGTAGTTTAAAAAATTATATTTTAGTGACCTGCTCAACGATAGGAGGGAATTCGGCAGTAAATGTTGTGGCAGTCGATGCATTAGAATATGTCGTGTAGGCCGGAGAAGGGTTGGACTGCTGCTGAAGTTGTTGCGAATGATGGTGATGATGATTATGATGGTGGTGGTGGTGCTGATGATGATTTCTGATACCGATGATGTTGCTCGTTGTATCTGTAGCAGAAGATGGAAGGGCTGTTGTGGAAATGCACACCGAGGCTACTATTGTTGAAGACGACGACGCTGATGATGATGTTTGCGAAGAAGAAGAAGACGGTGTCTCCGACTCCTCTGGCAACGAAGATGATGCCGAGGCGGGAGTAGCCAGTCCCGCAGGACGAGCAGCTAACGCCAGTTTCACGTCCTCCGAAGGATAAAACTCCTTCCACTATAGAGAACAATCTACATGAACATAATATCAATTCGCTTCCAACTCCTCGTTGTTCTCTTTTTTAAAGAAAAATTTCTATATATTTTTCTTTTTCCTCTTCTTCTTCTGCCCGTTGTCTACGACAAATGTCTCTCTTTCTTTTTTCTCTATTTTTTTCTTCCGCTTTTCTTCTCGTGGCTCGTCTTCTTATCACCTCTACTGATCCAATTATCTCCGTTGTCGTTTCTCTCCCTCTCAATTTTTTTCTCCCTTTCTCTCTCTCTCGTCAATGTAGTCGTAATACAATATATATATTAATATATATAAATATATACATATCGTCACTGCTCCTCTAAAGAAAAAAATCCGACGAGTAGTAAAAGTAGTAGCATTAGTGAGTTATATGCTGTTGTAGTCGCAGTCGTCGTAGTAGAGTAATATGAAATTACAATGATGATGGTGATGACAGGATGTTGCTGATGTCAAGTTGAGTGTTATGAATGAGGAGCAGCAGAAGAGAGAGAAAATAAAATGTATGAATGTAAAAGTACTTGTCTTCTTCGAGGTATGCGACTTGTTCAGTTGAGTGCGGAGTAATTTAAAAATGTTGAGACAGTCCAACCACACTTATTATTATTATTTCTATGTATATCACAAAAGCTCATTCCTTTCCCCTTTCTTTGCAAATTGTGCGCTTTTTCTCATCCTTTTTTTTTCTTCTCCGCTACAGTTGTCTGTCTTCGTCTTTTTTCTTCGAGCAGAAGTAATCTCGAAGGGATTTTTATCTCACTCGCGTTCTTCTTCTTCTTCTTTCCTTACAATTCGGCTAAGATGATCTGAAACGAAAAAAAATCATCTTATAAAGTACTTTCCAACAACAAGATAATATATTATATGTATGTAATAGCATTATAAATAATATTGCGCATATATTACGTACAAACATATGTAATAATATTATGTCTAAACATGTACGCGCTTTTTTGTTAACAACTTCAAGACAAGCTGAATCATAATCATCAACATCGTCATCATCTACTCATCTATGCATCATATAGGAATAAAAAAATAATACAGAGCCGGCACCGTCACCACCACCGATACACAACTTCTCTCTCTCTCTCTCACTCTCTAGACTCTAGACGGGTGACGTGTGCGCAATATGAATGAAGTATATAGTATTATAGGTAATAAATATTCTGTTTTTTTGTGTATTGCATGGTTTCTTTTAAACCTCTGCTGCTGCTGTTCTGGTTCTAAATTAAGCTCCAATTTCCAAGCCTTCATTTTATGCAACATTGAGCCCAGCAGTCTCGTTTCGTTTCTCTAATCAACTCGGTAAGTTTTTCAGTGGCAGGTTTTCGCTAGTTCCTTTTCGTGGAATGGATGGATGGATTAGAGAGAAAAAGACCTTTTTGATAAATTAATGAGCGCCTAAAAATGCCCAGTGTAGTCACGTAATATTATTATATATATCCTCCACATCCCGTGCTAATAATAGGAGGGGAAAAGACTAAAAAAACGAAGACGACGGAACGTAACGTACAATATTGTTTTTTGACGAGCACGATACTTTATATGCATGTTGTTGTTGGTATTGCTGCTGCTGCTGTCGTCCCAAGAAAAAAATGCATTCTTTTTTTCTGTAAGCAGTTAGCTCTCGCTAACAATTTTCTGTCTGCCAGTCAGACATTAAATATTCTATTTCTCGTCGTCCGTCACAAAGCCGACAACAATAGCCAGTTTTTGACCTTCCAACGAGACCAATGTCATTTCACCTGTTTGTTTTCGTTGTACGTATGTGTTTCCCTTTCCATGTCCCTCTCTAATTTTCTCAGAAAACATGCAATGTAGCAAGTAAGCAGCGTAGGCACAAGCACAAGTGCGGCAATTGACAATGCTCAACTGTCCGATTCGCGCTGAATGTTTCATTTTGGAAACTAACAAAAAATACCTTGATCATCATCACTAATTCAGAATCGCTAAATACCCTATAGATTGTAGTAATATATGGAATATTTACTCCCCACTCTACTCTATGGCTAAACAAATGCCAGGTCAGACGCAGAGCATTTCTTTTTATAAGTTGCGTCAGCTAAACCAACATTCTCCGAAATAGTAGCAAATCATTGACAACAAAACAAAGGATTCTCAATAGGCTAAAAACAGTAATTAAACCTGACTTTGCTACAACTTTTGTGTTCCCCGAACAAAAGGAGAAACGATGGACTACTGCTAATTAAAAGTTCCGGACAAACTAATTTTAGACTACAANACGTTGCTACAACTTTTGTGTTCCCCGAACAAAAGGAGAAACGATGGACTACTGCTAATTAAAAGTTCCGGACAAACTAATTTTAGACTACAATGAATAGTTAGAGCGACACTAACCACAACCACTACAATTTTCATGATGTCATGATGACTATCAATCAGTAGATGCTAATAATTCCTCCATTTCATTGCAGTTTTCGATAAACAGCAGAAATACTCTATCAACTTATCAACACTAACACCAAATTTAACCTCTCAACTTTTTCTTTAAAAGTCCATATTTTCCCAACAGTTATTTTTTTCATATGAATACTGCGTTATGATCAATAGCAATTTCCATTTCCCAAATTTATTCCCATAATTACAGTGCACGTAACACTTTACTTACTTTTTTGAACATTGCAAGGTTGTTGCTCTGTAGGTAGATATCTCAACACAACTACCTACAAGCCATTATTACCGACACTATTAAAACTACAAATAGTAATAGCAGTATCATCACCATCTTCATCGCTTATCACATAGTATCATCACTTATTATCTTTTTTTATTATTCAAGCTAGCAGCAACGTAACAAATTGAGCTTTGCAAAATTGCAAGCATGCATTTTATTTTTTTTGAAAATTTTATTTCTCTTCACCGACCGTCCGTCCGTTTGTAGCTTTAGCTTTATTTTTTTTATTTTAAAAGAACTTTTTTCCCCAGAAAAAGCCACAGGAAAAAAAGATGTGTACTTTTGATATGAAAAAGTAAGTGGTAGTGTAGTAGTCCCCAGGTAATTATTATTAGTGCAATCCTTCGTTTAATTAAACTTGAAAACGACGCACTAAAGGAGAGAGAGAGAATTTTTTTAGCTCAACTTGTGATGTGCTCTGGTTGCTTGTTATATGTACTGCCATTATTATTATTATGATTACTATTACTACTTGCTGCTCCGTGGCTTTCATCATAAAATGCAATGTTATTATCTTCGCTTTTTGTAAGCATTTCTGACGCTCTTCTTTCTTTCTTATTACCTTCACTACTATTATTATTACGGTTCCGCTTTTGTAAGTATCTGGGGTCTCGCTTTTCTTTCTCTCTCTCTCTATCTCTCCGACTGACTTTTTTTTCGTGCAACATTTGAGCAGAAAAATGGTTGGATAATAATGTTGAATAATAATAAGTAATAATAAAGAAAATATGCAATGTGATACGAAAGACTACTACAACCACTGTGCAGTGGTAGCAGTAGTATGCATGCATATTTTTTGTTTAAGAAGAAGATACACATTTTTGTAGACATTCACAAGGAGCAGCACAGTAGTAGGAAAAAAATAAGGAGACCATTCAAACACCATCATGCACATAATATGCAATATGGGAGCAATAATCATAGTAATAATAGCAATAACCACCTTCTCTACTACCATCATGATCAACATCATCACTTGGTATTTTTTTCTCTGCTGAGAGAGAGAGAGAGAGAATCAAGAAGCATTTCACAAGACATAAAGTATCATTTTAAATGCAATAAATGTATGAAAAAATCACATGAGAGAAATCAAAGAATATGAATGTACATATGTACATACGTAAGAATAATATTATTATACAGCTTCTTAACAATCTCAAGAATGTTAAAAGTAAGAAAAAATGTTATATAATAATAATAATAATAATATGACCGTGCTTTTTTCCTATGAAACGATGATAGGAGCATTGTAGATGATATACAGTAAGTATTAAAGTAATGCAAAAAAATCTAATAGCAATGATGATAATAACCTTTGGATGAAAAATAAAATTCAAAAAAATATTACACTTGATTCTTGTTGCCACACAAAAAAATATACATAATATTTTATGAGACATATAAGTGGTGATGATGGTAGTATAGTCATCATGATTAGTAATGATCCGTATACATGTATATTATATTCCCCAGAATTCAACGTATTTTTATTGAAGATTTCATTCATGCCAACAATATTACTACTACTTTGTGACAGGCACATTTTGCTAACAAGAATAAAGAATGAAAAATACTTGCACGGGTGCATATTGCATATTATCTTCCTTGAATTGCTGTGCTGTGGTTTATCGCTGCAATATAAGATGCTTGTAATTTAAAACAGAGACTATGGTTGTATAATTCCCTTAAATAACATTTTCTTATTCACATTTTAACCAAAACGATTTTGCAGATGAAACTTAAAAAAGAATACATATTTGAAGAACAAACAGCCCCCGTAAAATATTAATATACCGGCTATTCCCTCTTTTCACACAAGTAAATATATAATAGCATGCCTGCGTCGTCGTTTGCTACTTAAATAAAACTTGAATGCGCTTGATAAGAATATTGTTATTATTAGCTTTATTACCACGAAATCAGATTCAATTTTTGTATCCTCTGGCAAATTGGCTAAAAGAAAGTTAATTCACTTACAAACAACTTATTAGCTTGTAATATACAACACCACTGCACACACTACACTACACAGATACAACTTTGACAGAAGTAAACCCGCCATCCTGTGTACCGTTTATAAGGCACTATACACCATACATATTATGCCATCCATCATTGCAAATTATAACACTCTTCTAAAAATCAAGCTGCTGCTCCCTTCTAACTCTTTTGATCGCATCAATTTGCAACAACAGCAGCAGCACCAGTTGATTTTCATCGACTTGGCTGAACACAGAAAAAAGATGAATTTTTTAATATATTCATTTGCGCTCACTCACCTATATATATACTTACTATTCAATTGAATCCACAAATCTAATAATACAACTAATACATATCCCCACCACCACCAGCATTGTTATCATGAATGAAAAATGCAGAATAGAAAAATAGTTCTGTCTGATTGCTTGCTGCTGCTGGCAGTTGACTGTCTCACTCACTCACTCACTCACTCACTATTACGCTGTTGCTGCTTGTCTCTCGACATTCTGCCGAACATTCACTGACTAAAATATATAATTTTTTTTGTTTCTCCACAGACGACGACGGCTACTCATCCTGACGCGAGTACGCTCGTTCGTCTACTAAAAAACACCACACCATCATCACCACATACAGAGAAAAAATTCATCAACATCATCGCGCAATGCAATGCAATGTTTGGTGGTGGTTGGTTAGTAGAAGTAGTAGTGATCCTTGCCATTGCACTACCGTTACTGCTGAACCATAACGTACAATTTCAATTAAAACTACAATAGTTACTATGAACAGAACTATAAAAACTATTCTGTTTTTACTTGTCTGATGATACGCTGTATATGTGATATTACGTGCGAATAGATATATGTATATAGAGAGAGAGATGCTTCGCGCAGTCAGACAGATACTACAGTCTGACGGATTACTTATGATATGATGAGGGAACTATAGATAAAGCAATTACAATTTACGAGGATAATGTTCTTTTAGGTTAACAATGTTTCTCTCTATCTGTTAGCTCGCTCCTGCTGCCATACTCTATATACAAGACGATGATGACGGTGCGAAGTCCTAACATGAATCATAGACAGACACAACGTCAAGTCGAGGCTTCAACTCAACTAGTTTCAAGTGGCATCAGCGTCGCGGTACCGACCGGCAGCTGTGTGCCCGTCATAGTTATCGAAGAATATAAGATATAATCATATAAAAATGTGTTATACAAAGTAGTGTACACATTATTTTCGCACAAGTACATTACCGCCGTCGCCACCACCACTACCACCATTAAAAATTAAACCATTTTTTCCTATGTAAACTATAGTGTATTCTTGGTAAAAAGTAAAATAATCATATAATAGTAGTAGTAGTAGTAGTAATAGAGCTACTATTGCATACGGATTACATATATTCACGCTTTCACAAGCAATCATTAACATCATCGTGATGTTAATGGTTGATAATGCAAACCAGTAACACAAAGTGTCATGTTATATGTACGTTGTATAAAAGCATATTATATCGATTGGATTTAAAGGCGGTGTGTGTGAGCACACATGTATGTATGTACGTATTTTTTTCATGAGAAGCGGCATAAGCTCTAGAGAAACCTCTACCTACCTCAATCTTGTTAAATAATCCATGTCTACCACACCACCAACATTAAAGCAGCACAGTGGCGTAAAAAAAGAGGCAAATACATATGCAAAGAGACCAAGAAGAGAGTGTTGAGGTTGAAAAGTATGTATATAAAAAGTGTGTGTGTGTGTGCGAATTCCCCTAGTGAATAATATATTATCCGTCCTACTTGACTAGAATAACTATGCATTCCTCCTTTTACGAGAAAAGGAAAGAGAAACGACAATGACGATGATGATTGTGTGCATACCTACATTTTTTAGCGAATCATCATCATGATAATGTTTCAAACATGATGATGATGATGATACTGCTTGTACTATATCAAAATCTTGAAAGCCGGTTTTTTTTCCTTTACAAATTTCTATACAAGTTGCGATGATAGAAACATGGTAAATTTTGAGCAGATAATCACACAAGGTAATAGCAATAAATAATATATTATAAATATGCTACTACATCACATCACATTACTTACTACCGCCATCACCAACTTGTACATTTTTTTCTTCTTTTTGTGATATGCATATGTGTGTAGACTGTAGACTAGACAAACAATAACGTTAGCAAATTTCAAGACGACGATGACGATGATCATGATGAAGAAGAAAAACAGCAAAAGATTTGACAAAATCAACCTTGGGCTGAAATTTTTTTTACAACTTTGTACTACTAACTAATATACACACAAAAAAGTGCTGTAGGAAAAAGTACATTCTTATTCCCACCAAAAAAACAGACAGCCACCACCATACCACAATCAGCTATATTATTATATAGTCATACAACAGCAGCACCAAACAGCAGATTCTTCCTTCAGACATTTTTTGTTGTGTATGGTTAAGGATAAAAGGTTAGTCAGTCTCGCAGTCTACACCATATGTACCTATGTACATACTTGCTGTTATTATTACTATTATATGTAGGTAAACAAGACAAGAATCGGCGCGCATGCATGATGATGAGACGAATAAGAAAATAATCATATTTTTATAGACGGCTGCGGATTATAATGTCCATTTTTACACGAAATCATGATGTGCACAATTCAAAATACGTTATGTCTAGATATGAAAAGAAGAAGAAAAAACTGTACAACGTTATGCATTTAATATTTTTTGTGCAAAAAAAATTGTGAAAACCCACTAGACTGGTGCTCTGGTGGCGGTGATGGCTAGTAGGGGGAACAACTTCTTGTCGGTAGGTAAAATGTATACATTGCTATATAATAATAGTAAGTTTGTAAGTTTACAAAACGTACGTACGCTTGGCTAGAGAAATAGTAATAATAATAATAATAACTAAACTGCAATGAGTAAAGGATATAAGTGTGTATGTATGTATATACTTTGTAGAAATTAATAAAGAGCGTGGCACGACATGAAATAAAGAACGTTCA
>JAHZMT010003439.1:0-23172 GCA_027743785.1 Sinhomidia bicolor
TATGAAACCGCCAGAAGGGTTGGAAGATCTAGTTGATTTGTGTCCGCGTAAAAGTCCATCCGACGAAGCAGTTGCTAGCAATGCACAAGGTGGAGGTGCAGGAGGAACTACGTCTTCAAGCTCTCCATCCGCTTCCGGAAGCAGTTCTTCCATATTTGCTTTAGCATCATCATCGCGTAACAATGACGCAGTGTCTGGTACTGTCGCTTCATCCGGTGGAAGTGGTACGATGCAAACAAAGTTAGTCATGGGACCACCACTAGCAGTCAACTCTGCTGTGTCGGGCGTTGATATTCTCGTTAAATCACAAACAGTAGAAAAGCAAAACTCGGGAGAGGATGATCCAATGGAAGAGGATCAAAAGGTGCCAATGGATATGTGATCCATTTTATGAATGTTGCTGTTCTTGTTGTTATTGAGTGTATAAATTTATTGAGATACTGAGTAAGTCAAGATAAATATTGTATTATATCATTTATTTTAAGTACCTAAATTTTAATCGTCTTCAGTGGAAAGAAACATCGTAACTGGAGCAGGAACTGCGCATGTTGTGGTATGTAGAAGAGCGTTTACTGTTTAAAAAAGGTCTCTAATCTATGAAGGGTGAAGTATATGTAGACAAGAATTGGTAAAGAGAGCTATCACAATGTAGATACGTTTTTATTATCTTTTGTTTTAGTATCTATCATTATTATTATTTATAGTTGTCGTATTACTTACAGTGTAGTTAATTATTGTAATCGAAGCGAGCAAAGTCCTTGTTGGAAGATGGTATTCATTTATCAAAGCCTCTGTATTAATAATGAATGTATTTAATGAATAAAGTGTGTTGTTTACACAAGCCTTCTTTAGCTAATATATATCAAACAGACATTATGTACTACCACAGGCTTCATTTTTAAGTTTATATAAAACTATATTATTAATTTTTAAAAATGTTGATCTACATATTTGATACTTATCCAATCAATAGTAAACTACAATGTACACATTATAATAATATTCTTAAGTATTTGTATAAATCGCTAGTATTGTTATTATTATTTAAAAGATAAGATTAAATTAACATGATGCGATGTATATGTCAGACCTTATATCTGCTAATATCCCATATATGCCTATTATTATTATGCCAATGAAAATAAAAAGTGGTGATATTTAGTTATCAAGAAGAATTTAATTTTTAAAATATTTTTTTTCTCAAAACAATATCATGTCTCTTAAAACTACATATACATACGTACATACATAACGAGTATATTAGCTTTGGCTAATTATCATCATCACCACCAGAACCTTGCAATTTTTTCATACGTACAGATACGTTACTGGAGCTCTTGAAAAAATCGCCATAACCTTTACTTTCATCACCTCCACCTCGAGCTCCTTTAGTAGCTTGTACAAAATGTCTTTCAAATCGATACCCTTCTTTTTCCTTTATCAACTCATCGTCTACTTTGCAAGTTTTCTCGTGTCGCTTCACTTGATAATTAGGACTGGTATTTGAGAGGGAAACGGAATGTGTTGATCTAGAGCTACCTGGTGTGGAACAGCCATCAACTCTGAAAAAGTTTTTCAGTGCCCTCGCGACGCATGAAAGGTCATGCCCTTTGGAACACAATATAGGCAGCGACCGTTCCTGTTCCAAACTTTTTTGGTATGAACGAAGTCCTACAATGTGATCGTAACGTCCTGTTTCTTTTAGCCATTTCTTGAAACGTAACAGCGTAATTTGGTAAATTAGACTGGCATCTTCTTCTGAATGCTTAAGTTTTGTTGCGAATTCTTTCCTTGCTTCCTCCATTTTTTCCAAGCCACAATCCAAAAAACGTTGGTATGCACTTGGCAAAGGTCCAGGAAGGGAACTGGGCAAACTGTTGCTGGAAATTCGACTTCCAGTCTTTCCGTCTGGTTGAAAGGGAAAGTAAAATATCTTAAACTTTTCTGGAGCAAGTGGTAGCACGTTAGGTTGTTGAAACATTCTAGAAAAACCATCATTAGAAATTTCCAATGGTCTGTTCCAACGTTGAATTTTTGCAGAAATGTCTGCCATTTTCATATGTGCTGAGAGGGTGGGATACACTGTGTTGTATGGGGAAATAAAAATTTTGTGATTTTTACTTCCACAAACTATTGGCGAACTTGGAGTTAGCAGATTGAATGTACTCTGAGATACGTCAGAAATTATAAACTGTCGGCCGACTCCTGTTACTGATATATCTGAACAGTCGACAAATTTAACGACTTTTGAAGCAACGCCAATATTTAAGGTTATCCCATGACACTTTTGAACCAATATAAAGCTATAAATTCCTGGAAGGTAAATGTAGGAATTTGAGCAGCGATGAATTTTTATGGATGACATGGGTTCCAGAGTATCAATTGGGACGACTTGCTTCTCCACACCAGAAATTAAAAACCACCTGTTGGATATAATAAATTTATCGGACACTGGCATAATTAAACTGCAAAATTTCACATGTAAGCATTGTTACATTTTTGGATAGCTCTGAGTATTCCAGAAAATCTTATTTTGTTTAAAGCATTCCACGTCATCCCAAACTCCTGTCATTACTGAAACTGAAACCTGAGGAATGGGAACACTGGACGGTCCCCACGGATTTATTTTTAGATTTCTCATTACCCACTGAATAAAGCATTTCTTGTCAACCGTTGTACTATATCTACTGTACTCCAGTTTCCACCTAAGGCCCGTTAACTGTAAAATTTCGTCAAGGGTCTTGAATTCAGTATTGGTACTCGCAACTCCCAAAATGAGACTGAGCGCTTTTATCACATCAACGGGAATTCGCTGATGTTGTTGCTCTACGTACTCATCTACAGGTGTCGAATTGACACCTTCCTTATCTTTGTGGTGATGGCCTCCAATATTCTTTTCTGACTTGGTTGTCTTATGTAGTAACATGAGAAAGTCAATGATATCGGGCAAGTTTGCCATGATAAATTCAGCCTGTTGCTGTTCGGGAACATTCGCACCAATTCCAGCGCCACCGGTGCGCTGCATTAAATTGTCAACCCAGGCTTTTGGCCAGGGTTCATCCCCGTACGATTTCACAAAGTATTTTTTATGTAAATTTGCTTTCTATTACCGAAGAAAGTGTTGAATATACAGAAATAAGAGAAACTGCATTGTATCCACTTTGAATTCCTCACCAAAGTCACTCCCTTGTTTCATCACCTTGTGAAATTTCGCATCCCAGCTTTCACCACCACCAGTTGTAGTACTATCATTTTCAATATTATTATGCTTATTATTATCGTCATGATTATGCTCTGGCGACTTGGAAAAGGATCGTGTGAGTACATCAAATACGCGAAAGTATGCAAAACCAAGTTCGGTTGACAATTGCATTTTATATTTGCAAATGTGATTCCACTGATTTAGCGTCAATTCCGGAAAGTGGCCAGGTTTCTCCCTGCAGTATTCAGCAATTTTTCTCAAGATATTGATTCCAATTTTGGGACATGGAAGAGGTGACAAAATTCCAAAATCAAAGGGTTCATTTTTTACCCATACTAAATAGTCGGGAAGATTTTCACCAGAGTTGGTTGGGGAATCTTGTGACCCCGTTCTGACTGCTGTTAATCTTTGCGAAGAATGCTTGGGAAGACCGCAATGATCTCTTTGTTGTTGTTTTTGTAAATTTCTGTTGAACTGTTTGTGGCGCTTGAAGTTAAACTTGGGATGCTCATCTATCTGTTTGACAGTAGCCTTTGAGTCTCTTCTAGACGCGGATGGATGCAAGGTACGCTCATCGTCAGTCGGCTTAAAGTTTTCAAGCTGAGGACGTGGAGTTCCAGGATGCCCAGTTTTGCGACTAGAAGAAGTCTGTTTTCTTAGTTGTGAATAATGCATGTTTTTAGAAAAGTCTGACTCTTTGAGCGGAAAGGAAACAAGAAAAATTAAAGACCAATAACGATAATGATGACCAACAACACCATAAAAAACCATATCAATCTTTGATGTCATGCGAAGGCTATCTCAATGCGCAAAGCTTCATACACGGGAATTGAAAAATATTATTGTAAAATAGGTTTAAAAATGAATTTGAGTTTTCTAGAGTTTTCAAACTTTTCCCTTGGAAATGTAGCGTTTTTCTTCACACTTGAAACATCATGCCACATGTGATTCACACGATGTGAAAATTATATCACACACCCACTGACTGTGATTTCAGATTTGATTTCTTTCAACAGTTTCAAATCTCAAACCTAGAATGCAATCATATTTTTTAGAATGCTCATAATTTCAAAAGTTAAAGGTAGTCAATCGAAGTAAATAAATCGCATCATCCAAGAAGAATCGTATTTTGGTTTCATACTTAAATTAATTTCTCACTAATCTTCGAAAAAAATTACTAGTATGTCAACCTTCAACGGATATTTTGTCATATTTTAACTTTGTGTTTATAACAATGTGTTCGCTTAGTCCATATTTCATTTCTCTGTTGAGCTCTAGCTAGAGCGTATGAATGCAGTTAATTTTTGTTAATTTTTAAGTTTTTTGACAACCACTAATGAGGCGCAGTGACTAATAAAATTAACCTTTGTAAACAAAGCAGCAAAACATAACCGCGCAGCATGTCATACATGTCCTTTCAGATAGAGGTTGATTCGGTCAAGAATAAAACATAATGCAATTATGCTACATAATTCAGAGAGATAATTTATTACTGCCAGAAAGTTGTCAAACCAAACCCTGGAACACTCATTCGTACATATATCCAACGATATACTATAATATAACATTTAAACCTCTCTGCGTATATCCATATGTTTAGTAAGAATTTTTGTTGACATACGGCTGACATTATCATTTAATTTTTTCAGCATTAATTATCAATTCGAGTAGGTATATAAAGTAATATACTATAAAACATTATATAAACTACACACACATCTACACACATAGATAAGCACAACCGCAAATGCAAACTGCTGCACTACTAACGAGGCATGTAGTAGATCTGTAACCGACCGATTTCTTCGATACTCTGCCACATAGTTATCCTTATTAAGGTAACTTCACATGATAAGTGGCAGGTTACAACGGTTCTTCGTTTTGGAAAAACTACACACACATCTACACACATAGATAAGCACAACCGCAAATGCAAACTGCTGCACTACTAAGTCAAAGTCAATACATTACACTTGATGCTTGGATTGGATTTCACTGGCAAAGTTAAAGTTACTATGCAAGTCGCCAAGTCGCTCGTCAAGTGCATAATGAATGAAGTAAAGCGTTGTGTTGTGGTATCTTTTCATCCTAAATCATCGGCATCGGCATGCAAAAACTTAAATCTTTTTTGAGAGCGAGAGCGTAGCGCACATGCATTGCATTGTAAAAGCAAAGTTCATGCAGCAGAATGCAGAAACGAAGAAATGAAACGTTGTTGTTTGTTGTTTCTTACTTTCCAGTAAGTACGATACCAAAAAGCCGATAAAGCACGTTTTATTGCAAAGTGGACTTTTGTGTTGCGACTGTTGCGAGTCGAGTGTGACGATGACCAACCAAAAATAACCTGCTTAAAAAATCTGGAATTGAGTACAAATTTTGTAAGAGCTTCAATAAGTTTTTATTATATGCAATTTCAGCGATTTCAGCCAAATATTTACGCATGCAATTTTTAATTTACAGCTACAACTTTCGGCTATTTTTTCAATAGAGTAAAAATTTTCCATTATTCAACTATAATTTTAGAGATATAATATTTTTTATAAGTACATACATATTTACACTACAAAAAGTAGTAGTGCGACATATAGTACATGTCAAGCAACAAAACGCATGCTACTTTGAAATGCATGTAACGGCATTAAGTAGGGAACTTGAAAAGTTGTAGTAAATCATGTACAGGCTGAGCAGAGAAACTTGGTCATTTGTTCCAAATAAATGTGTTTGTTCCATGCATAGTTCCATCCATGTCGTATTTCCTTAACTCATCTTCTCAGCATATTCACATCGTTCTCTTTCTTCAGATTCCGCACACACACACACACACACACGAACACCACTCGACTACAAGATCTTTTTTTTCATCTGAAGATGCCAAAAATATGCCAGCCAGAGAGAAGAAGAGCTGTCTCAAGAAAATGTGCTGCTGTTGGAGAGACATCAAGCATCAAGAAGACTATTGCAATCATTAACTAGAGTAATTTTATTATGTACATCATATCGACATATATCATCTCATAATATCATTATGTGTATTTTATCATTAAAAATGCGTTTGTATGCTTCTCTCTTCATCATGCTAATTATTATGCCTTCCTCCTTGTAGCAACACGACATTCCTTTTCTTGCTATTCCAAGCTATCCTCCTTTTAACAGTACATTATATAGAGACTATTTAGAGACGTAGAAGTCAGAAGCAGTTAGGCAAAAGAACTTTTTTTTATCACGCTGACTAAACTAAGCGTTCTGTTTATTTGGGTTTTAAGGTCTCTAATCTATAGGTAGGTCCACCTTACTCCTAGACCAGACTTTTTTTTACAGTCAACTTGACTTTATTCGATCAACTATTTTTTGTATATTTGCTTCTTTACATAACCGACCAGACCACATTCGTAGTACGAATTTCGTTCAGCATTTTTACTAGCTTTAAATAGAAGAAGATCAAAAGACCACAAGGATTCCCAATTTTACTGGATAAAATGTTGCTGCTGCAGTATGGTTAGTTGAGAGGTTATGTTTCTTTTGCATGAAAATGTGTAATCTCAGTGTTATATTTATTCCCAAGCAAGTAGGTGTTTTTCCAAATTGCCAAAGGTTATGGGGATCCAGTTACATGAAAGGATTGATGCTTTGAATCTATCTGTATATCTTGTCAGTTGAGTAAAAAGCCGAGACTGAAAAAACACAAAAGAATGAAGTGGTGCTAAAGTAAAAGCTCTCGTTTCTCTCCCGTGTGTTCAGTACATACGATAAGTAAAGTTGGGGGGTAAAGTAAATCACTTTTTACTTTAATTTTACCAACAATATCTAAAACTCTTAGGACTACTTGTTCAATTCACTACTAGACTACTTTAGGTACAAAGCAAACATTATGTATCGCATTCTTATTCTACAATACATACAATTTTCTCTGTAGGTACAGGTAATATGGCATGTGTGTGTGTGTGCGGTGGTGAATCCTAAATCTACTTTTTCTGGCTTGCATTCAACACAACTCTTTTTTGCTTACTGAAAAAAGGTCCTAATGAATAGAGTTATAGTTATACAAGCCATTACTACAAGCAAGGCTTCACTCTCTGTCTTGTTCTTTATGCATAATATTCCTCCCCGTCTTGAATACATACACTTTAAACGTCTAGTTACAGCAGCAGCATACCTACTGCTTATCTTACTACAAAATCTACCGGACATCATCAATGTGTATTTCTTCCTCAGAGTCACTCTAGGTGCATAAAACACATACTGTATGTGTTTGATAGGTAATCGGTAAAGTACAGAGACAAACAGAGGGACAGAAAGAATACCGACCAGGTACATCCCGACATGCATACATAAATATAAAAAAAACACTGACTAAATTACAAAACTGAATACTAAGCATTATAGAATATTTTGTACGCACATGAATGCAATACAATTTTTCCATTATTCTTTTTATCCAACAGCATATTCACACCAATAATAGAGAGACGTATTATATTATAAGTTTCATAAAAAACAGCAGAGAATTTCAGACCGTACTTGATTTCCACACAGGACACAGGCATAGGATCTCTTGCTCCGCCGTTCAGTTTCAGTAGTCAGTCAGCCAATGCTCATCAGAGCACAGTTATTTTCCCTGTACATATCACCTTTATTCTCTCGGTACTATGCATGCATGGAGCTAATATATGCATTGTTAAAACCAACATGATGATATTCATGTATAAACTAAATTATGTACTTACTCTACTGAACTACTACGCGATATTCCAAGTGTCCAACTTCAACATACTCCATCCATCCACACACGCTAGCTATATGTAGATCTCTCTTCTTTCCGATATTCGGGGAGAAGTGAACTGACTGTTTTGAATTTTTTTTCAATGTGTGTCTGTGTGTGGACTTGGAGTGTGGAGTATTATTATTACACTTACCCAGAAGTACAACAAGATAAGTTTTTCTTGTACCATATTACATGTACATACATAAATAGGAACTATATACGTATATGTATATATAGAGCTTATCTTGGCATACGTACATATACACGTAAATATATACCTATAAATTGTACCTATACACAATTTTTGTTATAAAGGAAAAAAGCATTTGAAGGATAACATAAAGCACTTTTCTCTCGTCTTCTCCGGCTTTTATAATAGTATTATGCTATTTACCTTGTGCTTTTCTTCTTAAATACAGCTTTTATTTGGAGATCTTGGCTCGCACATCTAATTATTTCCCTGCTCTGAAGAAGAAGATAGATGAGTAGAAAAAAGTTACTGAAGAAAACTGAACAGAAACGAGAAGGTGATGATCATGATCATGTTCCTCCTGTGGTAGCACCAGTTGTAATGCAATAACAGTCAAGTGTGCAGAAGAGGATAAGGGGCAACAATAAAGGGAATCGAAAGAAAGATAATATTAAAATCGTTGTAAAAGTAAGTCTCTCTCTCTCTCTATCACACACTTACAACATTCAATCTTTTTTACTTGTTACATACACAACAATCAACACTAGTAGTAAGTAGTAACCTGAGCCTTTTTTTCTCGGAGCTCTCTTTTTCCATTGTTGTCTGTCTGTATCCTTTTCCGTAGTATATTATATATATATACATATAACAAATTATTTAAGATAAATGTACTAATAACATGTAGCTAGTTAAAAGAATGCAAGTTGTGGTGGTAGTGGAATATAATATAAAAAATGCTTTGAGGATTGACGATGATAAATTATTAACAAGTGTGATATAGTAATTAACAGTTTTGGTAGTAGTGATATAGTTGTAGATGTGCGGTAGGTAAAGGAAAAATGAAAAAAAATGTTTAATTGATTTAGTGTTTGTACACAGAGAGCACGGCAGAAAACGTTGGATAGATAATTGACAGGAATTTTAGTTAGTGGCTGTAAATAATAGTTGGTACATGTTGATGATCATTTGTCTGTTGTAAATTTATTGATGATACTCAATGCTACGCACGGCTTTAGGTAAGTATATATATATGACTTTGTAATGGTATGTAATATTGAATATTGTAAATATTATTACTTACCTAACGCCTGAGGAACGATTTATATAGTATAACGATAAAAAAGGGAACAAACCCGAAGCAAATTTGGTCCGCCTGAATTTGCAAAGAATTAAATTATTTTCAAACTTAATTGTTGTTCTTCTGAAGTACACATTGAGATAGGTTAGATTGACATTTTACGAAAATTGGGCATGATTGATTCATTAATACGAACACTGCTTTAAAACGTTCAAAATTGGGATTAAAAGCAGAGATGCTTTTACTTGCAATATAGCGGTTTGGTGCATAGTTCGATTATCGAACTTCGATATCCATTTGTTGTTGCTGTGTTGTTTTTGTGTGCTAGTAAAAATAAAATTGTTGGTGGCAGCTACTTGCTAGCATCTGACCAGTAGTACTGACCAGTTAAATATTTTCGTGTTACTGTTTTTAGGAGTACAGGAGAATATTTCTTGCATTGCAGCTAAGTGAAAGTGAAGTGGGATAAGTAAAAGTGCTACGCTGCTGTCACCTATCAGACTCACCATTTTCACGGAACACTTGGAAAGTCGTTGGCCATCAGGGATAATCAACCATGGATTTAAGTCCGGATGTGATTACGGAAGTAGAGATCCAACCCCAACTGGAAGAGGTTGAAATTGAAACCCTTGATGACCGAGACACGATTGAGATAGCTGTGGAGGATGATGATGTCGGCTTAGATGATCACGGTGTGATGCTAGATGGACAGGAAGAAATTGTGGGCTATGACGATCCAAACATGGCTCTAGTGTCTGATACTGGAATTCTTATCGATGAGGAACAATCGGAACCCTCGCCTTCCTCGAGCTACCGCTCCTCTCATCATTTACTGTCCTCAACTGCCTCTAATTCAAATAATAACAATAGTAAAAAGTTCCGACGAATTTTACCAGGAGGTCCTTGTTTAAGCAATAATAATAGGAGGAGATTGAGGGAATATGATCCAAGCCTTCAGCAGCCAATGGGCACAGGTCTTCATCAGAAAAAGAAGTGGGAGCCCAAGCAAGTGCAAATTAGAACATTGGAGGGGGAGTTTTCAGTCACCATGTGGGCTTCTGGAAATGATGAAGGTATTTTTTTTTCTTTTTTGTCGATTAACCATTTCTATTTACCTGTAAGAGTTAAAAGTTATATACCTAGGTAGATATGTGTGTGTTATGCAAAAGGAGCGATAAATTGACTCTTGCAGTAAGTGAGATTTCTTTCCATATTTATTTTTTGAAACATATTTTTTTAACCCAGCTGAACCAATGATGCATGTGAAGCAAGAACTTCCAGATGGAATCACTATCGAAGAAACGTCCGCTGTTGACCAAGATCCTGATTATACAGAGTATATGACTGGCAGGAAAATCCCTCCCCAGGGAATCCCTGGCTTGGATCTTTCTGACCCAAAGCAACTCGCTGAATTTGCTCGATTGAAACCGAAGAAGCCTTCGGACGACGTAGCGCGAACAATTGCCTGTCCACACAAAGTAAATCATATTATTACTTTAATCTCTTTTCATTTTAAATGTTTTTCCAAAACGTATCTTTCATCAACTGAACACATTATATAATTTCATTACTTGGCACTTCAAAGAATTCTAACATAAATCGCAGAAATACATTCGTACAAAAATTTCAAAAATGCTTTCTTTCTATTTGTTTAGTGCACTTTTGAAGGCTGTGGAAAAAGATTTTCGCTAGATTTTAATTTGAGAACTCATGTGAGAATTCATACCGGTGATCGCCCATACGGTAAGACAACATAAATTATTAACTATTGTTTAAAATAGCAAATTTAATTCAAGGTTGAAGTAAAGCGAAGCATTTTTAGTAAAATATTTTTTTCTCAATAAGTAAATAATTTCTGATGTGTATTCAAATTTAGTGTGCCCTTTTGATGGATGCAACAAAAAGTTCGCCCAGTCCACTAACCTTAAGTCTCATATTTTAACTCACGCGAAAGCAAAGTAAGTAAAATCATTCGTATTTTGAATTTTAGATAAATTAGAAACTAAACTAATTTTCAATGTTAAAAAATAAAAAAATAAAAATTATTTTTTTCGAATTTTCCGTTTGAAATACAGATCTAGAAACAATTTCATGAGGCAGATCCAAAGTATGCCAAATGAGTCCATAGGTGAACATCAATACGTTCAATTGGAAGTAGGGGCGGATGATCAACAAATAATTCTTTACACTGACTGATCAGCAGAGACCTTCTAATTATGATACAAGTAATACTAAGTAAATTAACGAATATATAATAATAATTGTGACACGTGAAAACAATACAAATTAGTTTTATATTAGTGTATCTGGAGAGACAAAGAATTTTTAGCAGACAAGTTGGTGAAATGCCCGATATAGTGATGTTCATCTGTTAGGAAATGATACTGCGTGAAAAAAGTGAGCCGAGAAGCAGAGCATAATATTTTACGCTTTCTCAATATTATAAAAAAACTGCATACTACTGTGTCAATGAGACAGAAAGAGAAAAAGTAGAAATCATTGTATGTAGTTCAAGCATGTGTAGAAAAGAATCTTCCACAAAAGTTATAGAGATGTTGGATTTTGTTCACTACGTATATTGTTGTATTCTACCGGAAACCGAAAACATGTTATATTATTGTGTACATTAACATTCAATATAAGAAACAGTTGTAATATTTACTATTTTATTCTTTGTTCACAAGTTTCTCGTTATCTTGTCATTTATATTATTATTGTCAACATCTTTCTAAATAACTATTAGCCAGTTTGTGGCGTTGTCAGCGTCAGAATTGTGTCTTCTCTTCTCTGGATAACTGAGATATGTAATACCAAAAGAAACTCAGCAAAAAATATATTGCATAATGACAACTGATAATAGCAACAGCACTATATATAGCTACTTGTTAAAAATGTAATGTACCTTATTAAAAGAAACGTCATCGCGTTAAATGACATCATCGTTCGACATCTCACTCGTTAAAAAAGCTTACGATTTCGGAAACGGAAAATGCGAAAACAGCCAGCGTCGTCAGCAGCGTTTATTCACTTTTTGTTCTGAGTTCTTTATTTTGTAGTGATGTTGTAGTAGTAAAAACCGTGTAGTGTGTAAATAGATGACTTTTATTTCATAATAAAATCAAATATTATTTCATCATGATAATGCCTTTTAAAAGTGGAAGAAGAAAGTTAAACAACTTGCCATTCACAATTTATAAAATATTTGCATAATATTAATAATACTAATTTAACAAAATGACGATTATGGAGAAGAAACGCTTTAAAAAATAATATTTTGTTCTGTAAATGGTTTATTTACTAGTGCAATTAGATGATATACATGCTCTCAGCTAAACAAGTTTTATCTTTGACTTATTGTTATTCTTTAAAAGAAGCGAACACAATGATTTCTGTTATTAGTGATACGTATAAAATGTTCAGTCATGTATATTTTACTATAGCTGTTATATCTTTAATGTATGCAATAATATTATTGTTATATTAGTTGTAATAGGTAATCATAAATATATTGATTCTAGTTGTTCTCATCTGTATATAATTATATGCAAAAATTGAAAAGGGGTCCATACAAACAATTTATATAACTGCCAACAATAATTTATATGCAGTTTTATTTGTTCCTTTTACTATCCGGAATTTGATTTCGAATATCAGCACCATGTTCAATAATTTTAAGAGAATGTTAACGTTTTCTTGTTTGACAGAGAAGTAGACAAAATGATATGTACATACATATATACATACATGAGATACCCGCTGCGTTTTCCTGGAGTCAACAGAGTATAATCAAAAATTAGGAAGAAAAAAATAAACGACAGCTTTTAAACTATTGGAAAAATTGTCTCACTTTTTAGTGTTTTACAAAGTCACCCAGTTTAAGAAAAAAGTGAAACCGCACAGCGGTGAATGTGAAAAAGTCTCATATACTTCACTTCACCTTGCTGCTTCATTGAAACAAATTCTAAAGTAAACTAGTGTGATGTTGAGTTTTTCGTGATGAGTGATGGTCTCTGCATGGTACACAATAGTTTTAAAAACGATAGCCATTACATGATTATATACCGAGCAGAAATAATTTTTAGAAAAATATTAATTTGTGTCGTTATTTGCATTTAATTATATAGTATAGTAATGGTTTTTAGTGTTTTGATCAGTATATGTTTCAATAAAAAAATATGCATTTAGTTTTTCCGATTTTCTTTTGTAAAATATTAAATACTTTAAATCCTCAGTCTCAGCATTAAAGCTGGATCTTAAGACGGTTGATGACAGGTGTGTAGAAACATTTTTCCTATTTTTAGATGATTCCTATTAAATAGTTTAAAATAATTATTATTATAATGACTAATTTTATAATTATCGTATGTATTTAGGAAGAAATAGAGCTCAGATAAATAATAATGAAATATATATAAAGATGCTCCTTCCGAATATTGTTGTTGTAAGATTTACTGTTATACTACAAATTATATTGTTCTCTTCATTTTACTGGAAACTATCGTTTTACTACTTGTAATATGTAAACAGAGATGTATATGAGCAACGTTAAACATTTAACTCAACTTTACAAAAAAACGTATTAAACAATGAAGTACCGAGATTCTCTCAAACCATTCAAGAAACAAATTTCTGCTGTACATGTATATTATGTATTCACATAAAATTATATTATTATACTTTTCTAGATAACGAAAAATATCATCTAAACTGTTTACTAACCATATATTATTATATTGTATGCATGTAGTAATAATGAATTCTCCTTTAATTATATTCTGGCCTACATACTTTCACGCAAACATGCATACACACCATTACAATAGTAGTGAAAGCATAATATACTACATACTTAACTTGAAGCTGACGTTTCCAAAATGATAGAAAAAATTGTCGTTAAACTGTTGCCTCTATCAAGTAAATTTTCTGCAACCTTTTAATCGGTAAATAAATGAAGGCCATAATATGTAAATGTAATCGTTATTGTTATATTTACAATAACTACTTTTCACAACAAATTTTATGTACTTGAACTTTTCAAATATAAAGAATATAACAGGTATATTTATATTAATCATAGTAATGATAATGTATATAATTTAATGATGATAAATTGGTGGAACAGCAGCGTACTAAAAACGGAATGATTTATATATAACGACGCAAAAAAGGTTATTAAAGAAAAACAAAAAAAAAATGTTTGTACACAATCCACTGTCTACAACAAACAGTCTGCAACTTTCTCTGCGATGAGAAAGGCATTGTCGATGAAAATTATAAAAAAATAAAAAAAACAATGTATAAAAGTATAATTATGAAGATTGAAAGTCAACACACTTCATTTTAATTGGGATTTAATTCATTAAATTTTAATCTACCATGCTATGAACGGCATGGAGTGTAGTTTTATTTTATTATTATTTGCTGTACAGCTTTTGCAGCGCCATGCATACTAGATGGTTTATTGGTTATTATTTTTATTTTCTTTTACTTCCGCTTTTTGGCAACCCTAGTCTTTGTTTCTCACTTTCCAGAATCCTTACTTGTGACTTAAAGCTGCCAATGTTGACATTGTACACCGTATTTGGAACGCGAGGAGCAATTCGCTCTCTGATAGTATCCTTGCTATGCTGTAAACTTTTTAAGATAGTTGTGTCTGCCTTTTGTTTCTCCGCCTCAGTGTGTCTCATTTGAGTGTCGAGAAATTTGACGTTCAAAATTCGGCAGAGACTTTGAACCTGATGTAGCTGCGTGTTCAAATCTCTCTCAATGTCCATCATTTCTTCTACTCGACGATTGACCTGATGGAAATCTTTAAAAAGACGCTTATTTTCTACCACAGCGATTTGCATAAAGAGTCGCCGGTGCAAGCGATTTACTATCTGTATCTCGCCAAGTTTCCGTAGCAGATTATCTCTTTCTTGCAGGCAGAGTTCCCACAGTTGTTTCATGTCATGTCTTCCAGTTCGAAGGGAGCCCCAAGCACGCTGTTTCTTGAGATGAAAATCTGCAACTTTTTTAATATATTGTTTCAACTTTTCGTACTGCACCAGTAAGTGTTCTTGTCGTTCCATCAGCTTTTGATGTGATTCTTGATTTTCAATTACCATGCGCTCATAGTCTGAAATTGTGAAGCCTATTACAGGTGCAGCCACGCTAGTGTTATCCTTAGCGTGTCGTTGTGCCATGAAAAGAATGTTTTGTGCTTTATGTTTATTTATAACTTGTTTTAGCATCGCTTCATGAAGAGTGTAAAGTTGCTTGCGAAATTGGTCTATTCCATGACGAAAAGTTTGCGTTTCCCCTTTAGACATGATTACTCTGGATGCCATTTCCGTTACAAAATCATACACGCTTTCTATTGCTGCGGCATTGCGTTTCTCCCAGACGTTCCAGTGTTTAACTTTTCGAATTAGCACAAGCCTTTCCTCTTGCTCCAATTTTGCTTTTTTAAGTCGTAATTCCCGAATTCGCTCAAGAGATTTTGTCCATTGATGGTTTTGATTGACTATGCCCATTTTATTTTGTGACTTGTTCTTTTGTTGTCGTTTCATCGCTCTTCTTTTTGCAAGGTTTTGTGCTTTCACTGACGTCTCTACAAAGGACACCAAATGACTTCTTTCCTGTTCCATGAGTGAAATACCACTGTAGTGCCTCTCAAGCAATTTCGTTATTTTAATCAATTGTTTCTTTTTTGCCATTTTGCAGCGATGACTTTCAAAATGGTCCAGAGCATCTGTGACAGTTTTCAATGTTTTATGCAGCATTAGCTGAGCCTTTCGCTCAAGTTTCTCCGCAAGGGTTCGTGGCTTGGTTTTTTTGGAGGCGTTGCTCAATTTTTTGGCTCCCGCATTTCGATCTGATTTTTTTGTATGGTGCGAGTGCTTCTGCGTTAGCATTTTTTTTAGTTTAGCTTGAGTTTTTTTATTAAGTCCACAATTTCCTTCTTCTGCATCGGGACAATGTTTGCTGTTTTTTCGTATCATCGTTTTGGGTACAAAAGTCCGGCTATACTGTGAATGATGGTGCCTTTTCCGGTGGTTATGAAAATTTTTTGAGTGGCTAGGTTTGTTGCTGACATGCCGATGGTGATGCGTAGTTTGTGCCACAGTAACATGATGGTGATGATGGTGATGATTATCTGGATCTTCATAAAAGTGACCAGTTTTTCGAAGGAATCGACCAAATCTACTTGCCATCAAGGAGTTTTTCTTTTGCTGACGTAGTTTCATTGCCTTACTTAATGCGGATTCGTCCGAGTCCATAGTAGAGGTACCACGAAAAGAATCTCCACGAAGCACACCTTTTCTTTGCGCCAAGTGATAGAGATAGTCTTGTAAATAAATATTCTTTTTTCTATGAGAGATCATGACTCGGGCAACTTTCAAGTAGCGTTCTATCAGAACTTCCTTTTTTTTCATGATTTCAGCAAGACGCACTTCTCTAAGACGTTCTCTTTCTTCCTCAGCAGCCAGCATGGCTGCTTCGAACGCCTCCTGGCGCTGACGCTCAAGTTCCCCTTCGTCTTCTTCATCATACTCCACATTGTCATCTTCATCCTCATCCTCCCACATGTCATCCGCTTCAGAATAATCTGAATTAATTAAGGATTCAACCCTTAGGATCGTACAATTACAGAAAGATCATAATCCGGCTGTTCTATAAGGGTTGTTTGTATATAGCCTACCATCAAAATAATTGTATCCAGGTCTATTTGCATTTCCCGTGTACAACTCTTCCTCTTCATTGCCGTTCTCACCGTCTTCATCGGAGTCGTCGTCAAGAATGGCACCAGGCTCATCATAAATGTCTTGATCATCATTAAAATCATCATCTGCGTCATCCGGATCCGCACCATATACTACAGTTTGGTTTTTATTTGAGCGTGCCCTTTTTACTGCCGCTACTGCTTTAGTGAGATCTTTTCCGTCACCACCTTTTCCTCCATCCCATTTTGCAGCATTTTTATTTGCCTCTATAGCAAGGTTAAAGCCAAAGTCTACTAAATGTTGCACCCTAAGCTTATTTCCGGCAGGTTTTTTTTCCACCGGTCCGTCGTCCTCTTCCTCTACAATGGTGGGGTTAGTAGTTTTATTGTTACTGGAAGAGCTGGTATCTTCAGTAGCAGCCATGTTTTCGAAAGGTACAGCTCTTTCAAATACAAGTCTCTTTTTTATTTAGTACATACTAATTGGGTTTTTAATTGTTTTAATGGCAGACGAAGGAATTCTTTGTGCCTATATTTTTTTTAATGTGATGTTTTAAATGGGACATTGGAGAGCTAAATGAAATGAATATATAATTTGGTAATTTTGGAACACTTAAATACGTCAACAAGCTTACTAAACCTTACTAAAATGTTTTTAGAGGAACACAACGACTTGAAAAAACACGGGAAGTATGGAAGTAACTATATGGACAAAAAACCAAAGAACTAACTAGTCCTATCTGTCTCGAAAATTTTGTACAGCGTATTCCGTATTCCAGCGAGATACTCACATAAAGTATGTATATAAAAACGAAACTACAAATAAGTTAAGTCGTCCGCGACTTTTTTCCAACTTGACTTGCAAGTAAAACTGAGCCCTATTTTTTGGAGAAAAGGGAATTAAAATTTAGAATGCTCGATGACTTGTACTCGTCTCAAAAGCGAGACAGGGAATCATTTTTTATTTAAAACAAATAAATTATTTTTAAACTTAATAATTCAAATAAACGATAATAAATAATAATTAATTACTAAAATGTTAAAATTATTGTGCTCGTATAATAGAATCGAATTACACTCTGAACAGTGCCGTTTTCATTTTAACAGTTAGATAAACGTAAGAGCAACATATATCATTTTGTAAAACAAATACAATTTCAACTTAATCTACCTTTTCATATCAGAAAATAAAGAAACGAGAGATTAGTTTCAGTCGAAATGATCAGCATTCATTTACATGTTTTTGTATTCAACTGATATGGATGAAAATTTTAATGCATAGTATTTACAGTGAATTACTCATTGAATGAAATAAAAACTTTGAAAAACTCAAGAGGAATATCATACTATTTTTAAGTACCTGAACCGTAAGTATTGTAATTTGATCTTTTACATAAACGTGATGTAATTAACTTTGTTTTTATTGAAAAATGAATTAACCAAATTAACTACTTACAATTAATGTGTGTATCAGCATCAAATTCATTGTGACGGAGAAGGTACCAAATCTTTGTTTTTACGCGTCCAGTTTTCAACAATGCAGTTAAGTATAAAATACAAATTTGCGCTTTCGATTATTAAAAAAACAAAATAGGTTCATATGTAGCACCATTTTTCGTCCATTCGAAGAGTAATAATAGAACGGGTAATTACATATTAGTATCTAAATTCAAAGTGTAAGTATGTAATTAATGTTTTTATAGAACGCACACTGACTTGAAATAGTTACAACATAGCTAACAATGAATAAAAACTTTTTCTAATAACTTTTTACGAACAAAGAAATTGCAAAAATTATAGGAAAATTTTTCGCATTGCTTTCTAAATAATTTAAATTTCTTACGACGTTTATCTATCAAGAAAACCATTATAATTTAGACAATATACAACAATTTAATATTATATCACAGGCGTAAATGTAAGTCTGAAATCAGAAGAGAACTCTTTTAATTCTTTGTCCATTAATGAATAATATAGCATTTTGATGAATGCCCAACCACACAAGAGTGTTTCAATGACCTGAACTGATTACTTTCAAATTCCAATAAATAAAAGTTTCAAGTGTTTGAAATTGTTTAGATGAAGATAAGCAATTTCGGACACAGCTCATGCATAACTTGCGTTTCAGTAAATCCGGGACAAACGCAATTTTGGTCTTCATAGGTATTTATCTTTAATCAGTCACGCACGAGGCTCTCAGTCAGTACTTTTTTTACAAACTCAGTGATGATGCCCAGCGGTGAGTAGCAGTGGAAGCATGATGCCAATAATCAATGCCACCAACTCCTTTCTGCTAAAACCATTCTGTGAATCTTTGGCTACTTCAGGAAGGACGTGAACAGTTGCAACGTAAAGAAAAGTTCCTGCGCTGAACAACATAGCTAAAGCTGTAGCGTTCATAGTTGACATGTCCTGCTTTCCCTCCTATAGGAAGGTTTGGTAAAACAATGAATTCATTACGAGTGAAATTTTAATGGTAAACAGTAAGCATTGCACGAGCTTCACAAACCTGACTAATCCCAAAATACGTAATTATAGCCATGACAGGTGCAGCCAAAGAAAATATTGCTAAATGTCGCCTCACACTGTTTCTGTCTACTCCTCCATGAAGCAAAAACGTTACTAAACCAAAGGCAGCTGGAGCCTGCAAGGATATGAATAAATTTCACCTTCTTACTTACTGTCAAAGCCAAAATTTAGAAAGTACTTTGTGCTCACGATTGTTTCCATTATACCTTATGAAGCATTATAGCAAAAAATACAATCATTTCAACATCTGCGTGTGGTGTAGTAGCTGCTGCTCCCAGTGCTATGCCGTCCGCTGCAGTTTTAAATAAAAATTGCAAAAATGTACTTTCATTTTTCCGTTAACAAACCATTTTTGCATATACTCTCTTTATACCTGCGGCATGTACTACAAGACCTAGTGTAGCTGTAAAGCTGCGCTTTTGAGAATAGGTTGCGGACTCCAAATCTCTGGAAATCCTTGACCTACTGCATTGATCCACTAACATCATGAATGCAAAACCTAGCACTAATGCGATTCCTACCGACGAAAACGGCTCTGCTGCGTCTTCCTTCAAATGAGCTGCGGATGGTCCTTCTGGTGTAGGTTGAACTAGTACTGGAGGCACATAGCCTCCATCCTGCGGGGAATGAGCCACTGACGGGGCACTTATTGATGCATGTTTATGTGTATTTATCTCTAAATCAATTATGAAACAAAAATGCTATACCCCCGTAACTTATCAAAATTTATTTAATTCAAAACTGCGTTATTTGGGTAAATCTACTTACTTTGAATTTGTGCGAGATACAGCGTATGCATTCCTTCAGGTATAATAACACTTAAAGCGGTACCTACTAAAAGACCTGCTCCTAGCACTGAAACTAGATGAATTTTTTCCTATATGATAACATAAATAATTTCAATTTTAGTTGACAAAAATATCCAACATGCAGAATATTTCCATTATTTAAAATAAATACAAATTGAGAGTTGATTAAAATTAAACAGTTATTGTTCACCTCCGACATGTGCATAACGATGGGTATTGCTCCGGCAAGAAAGCTGCCGATAAGCATTACCCCGGAAAGAAATATAAGTCCCACCGCAGGATCCATTTTGCAAACTAAAATAAAGTTACTTTTTTCTAGGCACACCTTTAAATATCTTTCTACTGCTAAGTTCTCCGCTTAAAACGTCGCATTCACTGATTGTTCATGCCACGACATGCAACTAATTTCCTGGCAACTTTCACTTTCTCATTTTTGACACTTTTACTCAATATAAAACAGACACAATTAAGCTCACCATTTATAAGAGTTCAACAAAATTACACCACAATCAACAAAACTTTCATTCACATTTTTATTACCAAAAACTCTTTCTAAACTATATTTCCCAGCTTTCACCTCCATCCACCTTTTCCACCCGTCGTTAATATGCGGGATTATATTCCCCACAAAATAAAATGGTATTGAGCACCATAATTTTTTGTGCTTTACAAAACAATGCAAAAGTTATTTCCGTTCATGAGGTTGTACATTATTATTATATTATAACAATAACATTGATTTAAAAAGTTGATCGAAAAAACGGTCTATGTAAAACAGCTCATTATTATTAGAAGAACGAGAAGAAAGGAGACGCATTGACGCACAACATATCGACATCCTCATATACTGGACCAGCTGTTTCTCTCTCTAAAACAATCTTAATCAAACAATGCATCATGGATGAACAAGTGCTCTTTTTAGGTGAGCAGGTGACAGCGCGGAACACACAAGCAAATCTCTACTGCTGCTAAACAGCTTTAGCGTAAGCTCTACACTTGTGTGTGTGTGTGAGTGAAGTGTGAAAATTGTAAATGTGGTAAAGTTCTATAGAGAGTTGAACTGATTTGCTTGAAAGAGAGAGAGAGAGTTGTGGAGTGAACCATACTGAAAGTGTGCATATTTTCCCTTGCCATATTTCTCTTTCCTCATCTATCCTCGGCATACCTTCCTTTTTCTCTCTGCTCATGAAAATTTAACATCACACCTTACATACCTTTTATTGCTTTATGCTTCGTGTTCTAAATATGCAGCATATAAATCTAGCAAGCAGCAATTGGCAATTAAGCATTATGAATGATCCTCACGATGATATTATGCATTGCTTGTACGCACAGCCAGAAGAGAAGGAAGAAACGAAAGAGCAATGCTTTCACTCTTTTCTAAATGTCAAAGTCAACAAAAGCTTTTATTTTGATGCTGGAGTCGTTGAGTAGAGTGTGCGTAAGAAATCAGCCAATTACGCGTGTGAGAGAAAATGGATGGAGCACTATTTTCTAAAGTTCACAGTTCACTCATCTCACTCACACAATTGATTGCTTTTTTGTGGTGGTAACACACTCTTGCCGCTTTATAATAATAAGGTGTGATATATTGATGTAAACAGGAAAGAAATTCCAATGAACGGGCAAAACCTAAGGGCAAAACAAAATACTTCTTCAGTAGGATACATACATGCATGAAGCATGTTCCCGATTGGAGAAAGTTTATGCTACGATTATGCTGAAAACCAATATTAATTAGATGTTACCCACGCTTTGTTTATATAAAAAATTTATTGAAAGTATTTCATTCATTGAAATTAAAATAAAGTACATGTTTATGATGTTTTAACCTTGTGATTCTACTTTGGGAATGCCATGCAATCAATTTGTCATTTATTAATTAATACAACGGTTTTAATGTCTTATAACAATAAACACATCATTAAAGTGATAATGTACATTCAGAGTGTGCAGTTGAGGAAATGACAATATAGCTCACTTGATATCGAATAAATATCAGTAGTAGTAAAAAACATCATCTAATAAACCAACGTTTCTAAATTAAATAGCAATACCAATGCGTATCGTACAATCGGTAATGCGTAATTACTCGATAATGTTGGACAAAACCTAAACCGGATAAAATCAAGGCAAGTATGTAGGTATACATTTTTATTTTCATTGGCATTTATCTGTATGGTATTAAGGGCATTTAAATATCGTAATAAAGATAATATGTTCAGATTGAGTAAGGCATACAGAATATATATTTGAAGTGTAGTTTGCGCAATTTTCATATTAAGAAAAAAATATCCCGGCAATTTACCGCACTCGCTTATCACTTTATCAAAGTGTCGTGTTCTCTTTTATTATTTTCAAATTTTAAGTTATTATGATGAACTGAAAAACAGTTCAGTGCAATATAGTATAAATAGGTAGAACGTAATATTCTTTGACAATGCATTTTAAACAATCAAGCAACTGCAGTTCAAGTTAAGAGACGGAAAAAAGCACCACTTGAGGAGCTTAATCTACGGGTTACGATATCTATATACCGTATTCCTTCCCAATTTACATACATACATACATACAACTGCAGTTCAACTTTTTTTCCATTTCTCATATCATCCGTCTCTTTAATTCTTTTCATTATTGCTGCGTCTTGATGTGCATATCACTGTCAGTGCACAACTTCCCCATGCAACTCTACAAAATCAACCAAACAGACCTTTTTTCCATTTTCTCCCAACAAACAGTCTATTGTGTATGTGCTCTCATCGTGCTCTTTTTTCCAGAGTACATAACTCGACTACAATATTACATGTCTGTTTGATTATAAGTAATCAAACTCCCTAGTTGTCCACTTCATCATATCCTAATTAGTTAAGCCTTCATGTATGTTACAAGCTCTAAGC
>JAHZMT010003440.1:0-15402 GCA_027743785.1 Sinhomidia bicolor
AAGTAAATTTACTTGTATTTTAGTCTGTATTGACAAAAGAGCAAACATTGTGGTCATATCAATCATTGCTTGTCTAACTTCACGATAAACTGAGCCAAGAAATCCAAGAGGAACGGAAAGTTGGAAAAGAAGGCCATTCACCATGACCAAGTCACCAATACTCATGTTGCCTAAATGATATCATTTGCAGAAGCATGTATGTTAGATATCCATTTTCTGAACAATGAAAGCAACAAAGAATATTTTGTAAAAACTGCGAGATAGGCGAAATCGGACCCGTACTTGTATCCCTAATATTTTTTAAATGTTTTATAACTGCTAGGGTGTAGGCTGCATATGATGCCACACAACCAACTGCGAGATATGCGAAATCGGACCCGTACTTGTATCCCTAATATTTTTTTAAATGTCTTGAATAATTAATGTACAATGTATAACGAATGCTATAATGTCGCGTTTGATTCAAACTTACTAAAACAGAAGACACCAGACCAAGCTCAAATATGGTAGGGAATACGTTGAAGACCATTGCGGTAAGAACGAAATTAATACCCCTGGATCCTCGATCTATTGTCTGATCAAAAATTGAAATATTAAATCAATAATGGTTTATTATTATTAGTAATCAAATATTCAATTATTTAATATGTCATTTTTATTCGGCATGTGGAATACCTACCTTTGATAAAGCACCTGTTTGACGACTTAAATGAAAGGACAAATCTAAGTTGTGCAAGTGTGTGAACACATTTCCGGCAATTTTTCTAATACTTCGCTGAGCTACCTTTGCAAAAACAGCATTCCGTAGCTCATTAAAGCCAGCTGCACCCGCTCTTGCAATGCCATCTACATATTTGGAATTAAGTTTAAACTGATAAGAAAACTTTTTTCATGAAAAAATGGGTATCTACGTAGCTATACAAAGTCGATATTATGCCTATCTATGGCCCTTACATCCCAATAGTACAGCAAAGGTAAAGGTAGAAAGGGTTGTCACAGGGTCTGAAAGATCTGGCGTATGTCCGAGTGAATCAACTCCCCATTTAAAGAGTAGGGGAACACACACGTTCAGTACTTTAGCACTGACCAGAAGACCTAAGGCAACTGTTACTCTTTTTCGTATTTCGGCTTCATCCTGAAGAATTAAAATTTAACTTATTACTGTATAAATGCTTTGGCTTCCTTCAAATATTGTTCGTGTACTCTTGTTTCAAAATGTCATGCGCTCACCTTTGGCCACAAATAAGACATCATAGCTTTGATCATTTGACTAGATTTAACCTCCTGTGCTCCCTTTATGTTTATAGCGTCCCTTGCGAGAGATGAATGACCAGGGTGAAAGCATAGCCGATGTGGAGGGATTAAATTTATCTGCTGGTAATAGCATACAAATCACGCAATTTATCACAAAGCACAGTGCAATCTCGTAAAAAGTCGCTAGTCAATTCAACTACACTTGATGCTTCTACTACTATACTATTTAACCGCTCCAAAGAGTGGACCAACAGGTTCCTTTGGGTCACAATGATTTCGAGTGATATTTTTAAAAACTCTGTGCTTCTGTTCACATTAAAATGAAACTTTTCTCTTTCAGGGTTCCACAGACAAACTGAAATCAAAAGTTCCAAGTTTGGACTAAATTCGCCATCCATTAAGAATAACTCCTTTAATAATCCATGCGCCTCAACTACGGCCGTTTTCCGTCTATCAGTCAGTATACTGTAACGGAACCAATTGTTGGTTTTCAAATAATTGACATCAAGCGGAATGCAGTTGTGAGGATTTTGTTGAAGTGGAATAAAACCGTAGTCACTCCACAGCTTATAGTTTGGATGGAATCCGTAACTTATGAAAATTTGTTCCATAGGCAAAATATTATCATTGGCTATAATAACATAACCCTTGCCTTCTTCATATACGACCTTTGTGTTTGGTTCCGGTGCATGATTAAATAGATCAAGGAAAGGTGCTAAAGCCATTTCTTTAGTTGTACTTGCGTCGTCTTCGCTTTTCATAAAAAATACAGTTCTAGTGTAAACCACATACCAGGCCCAACGGTACTCTTCCAGAGTTGTTTTGCAGTTTACCAATAATCGCAATAATTTTTGGGAGTTCTCAAACCCTTTTTCCACAAGAATATTTTGTTTGGTCAGGATCTCTGAACACCATTTTGGAAGCATCTCTATTTGCGGTTTGGTCAAGTAACCTGGATGTTGACTTGAAAAGTCTTTAGGCAACGTGTTCAAATAAGGTGAAAATTCAGAGCACAGAGCATCATTCTCTTCATGTTGTGGATGTACTCGTGAAAGGAGGAAGATGACAAATTTTTCGTGCAAACTTAAAAGGCATTTTTGTAAAATCGGTGTAAACAAATTTGACGTTATCAAACACGTTTCAGGAATAAATAAAATTTCCTTCCCAGTTGAAATACGTTGCAGACTACAAATCCCTCTGTACTTGTTTGTATTGCTGTCATCATTAGCATCACCGGTAATGGCAAAGTCCGCAGGAGCTATCTTAATTTTCCTGAAGTTTGCATCTTTTTGGTGACACCATTGAAGCAAGCGTATAATATCTAAATTTGTAGACAACACTCGAATACCATTATGTTTTCTACGCGTCGGTTTTCCCATTTTTGTTGACATTTGTAAAATCGTAAACAAGTAGTAACAACTTAAGATAACCCTCCACTATAAAGTCTACTAAATTTGTAAGATATTTAACGGTTCTACTAATTATAGCCTAATTCCGTACCTTCTTAACTGGTTTCGACAGCAGCTGCTCATCACAAGATGACAATTTGCTGGACGTTTTTGGTGGAAATGAACTTCCCTTTTCATGACTACTTAATTGCACTCCAACATGTAAAGTTCTCACTTTTCCAAGTATTGTCCATCGGTAATTCAGTGGACTTTTTACCAACTGATTTAAGATTCTAGAGTGGCCACCTAACGATCCCAGAATTCTGGAGGTATTTACCATGTAAGCCATAACTGTAACTTGAACCAATCAGCAGCAACACGTGAAAATACTACATATTTTCTCATATTATCACAGAACAACAGTTGAAAACATTTATTTTGTATCAGTAGTAGTAGAGTAGTAAATAAATTGGCAGTTATTGTTGATAATTTTATACAACACGAATGAAATACTTGAAAGTTTATCTCTATTCTAGTTACTAGTTATCTCGTACAAAAAATACAGATGATGAGATTGAACATAGGCACATATTGAAACGAACATATGTTTACCACTAAAAGGTGCAGGTGTTTCTTTAGGTTGGATTTTGGAATATGAAATGCAATGGTCGAAAGACGGAATGTATTGTCCCTGAAAAATCATGAAAAAGCATTTGCATTTCTATCCTATCTTAATGCCGTCTAGTCAGCCATTTGTATAACTACAAACTACATATATCAAAGTCATTTTACATTTTAGAACTTTGTAAAACTATGCATGTTAAACAGAAATAAATTTTATTGTGTCCATTATTGATTATCACCGTTATATTTGTTGTAATATTTAAAACTTCAAAATCACCAAATAAATTCAAAATGTATGAAGGATTGCGTGCAAAAACTATTTTTTATGTATCAACATTTTGTTGTAAAAATGGGGTAACGTGAATAATAAAACTACTTAAGGTAATAATGATAATGATTAAGGATAAGTCAAACATAAATATATTGCCAAAAACAGAATTTGATGATGCCAGTAGTACTACAATTGATAACACATTCATCTTTTAGGTCTTTGCTCAGTTGCGATATCTAGTCCATTAAAAATTAATACTACCGCTGTACTTAATCTAGAATGTAGAAAATTGAAACGACCAAATTAACCAACCGACCAAACATAAAATATGATAGTAGGAAGTGGATTTTAGTAATTCCCATCTTAATTTTCCTGTATTTTTCGTATTATGAATTGGGAAAAACCTATTAGAAGGTTATCAATATTTGCAACTTTGTTTACATTCACAGATAAAAGCAATATATTTGATTTTGCTACTACCGGTATTGATATAAGAAACATTGACTATTACCGTTCAAGATGTCGAGGTAAACGATAAAACATATTTTATTTAAATCTCCTATTCTTAAGCAACTACATTTGATCACAGTGAGAATCATTAAAAAATTTAAGTAATCAATCTAAAAAGTATAATTTTATTATGCACCGTACTCACATAAATCAGAGTAAAGTGACATGTATGATAGATTTTGCAATCAGAATTCTGTTAAATTAAGTACATGTAGACAGCGTACAAACATTTAAAACGCTTACATTTTCATACATTCTTGGAAGTCATTATGGCGTCTCTAACCTACCCTTTTGCATGGACAGCGATTTGGATTTGGACGAAGACGTATTTTGTGCGAGCCAGAAAGGCTGAATAAACTATTTGACACGAAAGGAACATATTGTATTATCAATAGAGCTTTCTTTCGTATTTTTCGCGTTTTATCCTCGTACTAAATCTATTCTTTCTTTATTATTTTACGCACACAGACACGATGTATAAAATTTCACAGCTTTGCACACATTTGCATGGAACTTGTGTACTGTACTTTCCTCTAGCTCTACTATTACTATGATGCCCTGTATAAATGAAGTATGGTATATAAAGGCAATGCAATAACGTATCACCATGAAGCATGGCATAGAGAAACGTGAAAGAAAACGGAACAGATCTAGATCACTGTAAAATTTATCAAGTTAAAACTTTAAAAAAGCACGTACCTATTTCTAACTCTAACTTTTATTAGTGCCATTCATTTCTCTTGGTGGTTGCTAAATCCTCCCGTTGATGCCAGCAAACGTAAAGTATGTATACCTAGTTTGGAACTCTTACGTTTAAAAGATTAGCTTCTTACGTACAGAGAATTTTTTAAGAGGATTAGTCAACATTAACAGAAAAGACTTATACAACATAATTTTAATTAAATAACATTGCTGGAGCATTAATTACATTGAATAGTCTTCCACATTAACTGTGCTATACGAAAACTAAAGGTATTTTATCTACAGATTGTAAAAGCAATACAAACACTGTTCTAAATACATTTGTGTTTTATTATTTAACACATTTCTTAAGTTAAAAAACACACATCACTTGTCTAAAAAAATATACATAGTAATCATAATAGCATGGTTCAATGCATTGCTTTTAATACAAAGTGTACATGTATATGAAAGAGCGATGACATAATCTAAATCAATATATCACTAACACCCTCACCGACAATGCAAGTTCAATGAAATTCGTTGCCATTTATTGCGTGCCATTTTTACACAACATCTTTGTCGTTTTACGAGCTTCTGTTATTAACTGGGAGAGGTTTTGATGAATCGATCCTAATAGTCATTCAACTGAATAATAGTCAATGAAAAGTGAATTGTGATACAAAAAAATACAACGATTTTCACATATAAATATCCTTCAAATTCCATTTTAAGCCTTGTTCAACAAATAAGTAGGTAAGTATCGAAGACAATAATTTTGCCGGGGGTTATTGTGTATATAATATGATTGCACAATACGCGTTGCTGCAACATTTTGCGTCAACCTGCATATGGTCTTAATGTTTTTAAAACTTTTACAAACTGTTTCTAGTTTCAGTTTTTAATGAGGTTGCCTGGAAAAGATCAACACCCACGTAGACCCGATTCAAACATGGTTGAATTAGAGACTGCACGTCAAACTATGAACAAATCAGAAAATGGGCCAGAATCGACTTCTGGTGACTCTGGTGTATCATCCGTTCCGCCATCTCCAGCACCTTTTCCGGCTCAGAGCACTGATAAGAACGGGGTGCTAAGTCCTAACTGCGCATCGTCTGGGTCAGCGTCCATTGCACCAAACTCACCAACGTCTCCATCTAAGCAAAAGAATATAGACGGCAGCCCTGGCACTCCTACGTCACAGAAGCAAACTGTTATAATTTCAAGAAGAGCCGTTGCCACTCCTCCACCTGGTCCATTGATTTACACACCAAAGGAAAATGAATTTGGGCAAAATTTTAAAATTTTACCTGTGTCATGCCAAATTCGTGAATTGCAGACCATCATCCGAGATAAGTAAGTAAAATGTATAGTGTATACATAGGTTTTACTACAATGTTACCTGCTGTAACTGTAAAATTGTAAAATCTATTTTAGGAATACTTCAAGGAGTGACTTTAAATTTTATGCGGATCGCCTGGTAAACTGATTTGACAGCATAAAAATTAATTTAATTTAAAATTGGCATTGTGGGAACATGGTCTAATGATAGCCATTGTTGTTTAGATTCGACTTGTCATTGAGGACTCGTTAAATCTGCTTCCTTTTCGTCACCATCAGATTATTACACCAACCGGGTCAACCTATGACGGATTAAAATATGAACGTGGCAATTGTGGTGTTAGCATTGTCAGGTAATTCATGGACAGCAAATTAGCAAAAATGTTAAAAGAACTTTTATGAGAAAGAATATACTTTTTTGTTACAGGAGTGGAGAATCAATGGAGGCTGGATTACGAGACTGCTGTCGTTCCATAAGAATTGGAAAAATTCTTGTCGAAAGTGACGCCGACACGCACGAAGCGCATGTTGTCTACGCACGGTTTCCCGACGACATTCAGTACAGAAAGGTTTTGCTTATGTACCCTATCATGTCAACGGGTAATACTGTCATCAAGTCCGTAAACGTCCTCAAAGAGCACCTTGTTCAAGAGGAGAATATTATCTTGGCAAACCTCTTCTGTACACCAACAGCAGTCCGTGCAGTCCTCAGTGCTTTTCCCAATGTAAGTTTAACTCTTAAGTCAAGCGGTAGTATTTTTCCACAAATTAATTTGGTGCAATTCAAATTATATTGCTTTAATGCTTTCTTGTAGATGAAAATTCTTACCTCTGAAGTACATCCCATTGCCCCAAATCATTTTGGACAACGATATTTTGGTACTGATTAAATGTGGAAAGAAGCAGAACCCTTTTTCTATCGGAAACCTTTCCGACCTGACTTTTGGATAGAAAAAGCTTAAATTAATATATGGCATCTATGTACCAACACCAACTACGTCTACATTGTACTTATACAAATTTCGACTTATATTATTAATGATTGTACAACTTCTACTGTCCAGCCGCAGTCACATTGAATTTTTGTTTCTTCCCAAAGTGAACATAAAATGTTGAGGTGTACTAAAACACTGACCAATATTCACTAAAACAATCACGTCATTATTCTCTACAAATAGTAATACAATAGCTACAACGACTTTATACTGACCTGTTATCACAACACATTTTTCTTTAATTACTAGTTCTTGCTGCACATTTTAAAGTAAATTTAAATACTTCTTTACCTATTAGAATGGAATCCATAAAGATCATTTCTACGTACGCCAAGCATAAAACTACCACATACCTATATCAGTTGTTATAAATCTTAGGTTCACGTAAAACAATACACAAATTTATGCCTGAAAAATTTAATTTTGTATTGTAAACTCTAATTTATTACCAATATCTAATCTCTTTATTTTAAAAAAGGAGACTATTCAAACTTGATACATGACATGACACAATGACACTAGATCTATATTACCCACATACCTGTCTACCTGTATATTGATTTATAATCTGTGTATGGAAAATCATTCTGCTCATTTTAAACAAATTCTGGTCTGTAACAAGTTTCTGAAATACATTTCTCACGTGTTTAGTTTGATTGCATATTGTATACATAATGTCTACAAAATATGTCTATAACCCCAAAATGTCCATCAACCCCTTCTATTCATTGTTTTTTTTGTTATTAAACTCTTTCTATTTATATACTTGCTTGAATTTTATAAATTTTAAGTTGTAAAATATTATTACTACGTGCGGTATTGTGGTAAATTGAAAAGAAACACAATAAAATTTATTGCTTTGATAAAAAAATTTAAATGTGGATCCAGCTTAAAATTTAGCCCCTTCTTTCTCACAGAAACAGCATAACAAAAAGCAAAAATAATACGGTAAGTAAATATATTATTAAAAGTATTGCTAAACATTGACTCTGTGACGATTTCCAGTTAAAGCGCACCTTCAGCAAAAAATACTACAACGTAGAAAGTATATATGTATTTACCTTTATATGAAAAAAATGTTGAACGACAAATTTTAGCGTAAATAAACATTTTAACAAAAAAATTTTATTCAGCATTATTACTGTTTTCTTAGTAAGTCATATTTTTTATTACTGTACGTACAGATTAAAAGTTTTCTTTTGAATAATTAAAATAGTGCAATTGTGATAAATTTCGAAGAGATATAAGATATAATATTTATACGATAAATAAAATGTTATACAAATCTGTGTGTATATCAGATGTGGTGAAACTGTTGGTATTTAATATTACAATAAAACAAAGTACATTTAAAGCCGTACTCTCTGTTCTGCTATATCTGCATTTAATATATAGGTAGGTATAGGTATTATGATATAATAATAATTATTAATAATATGCAAGTACAAAGTTTTTCAAAGAGTAATTTTTCATTAAGCAGAGCTAAATGATATTATTGCATTGTCACAACAAAATCTTAAATTCTTCAGTTTTAAAGCAAATTAGTTCCACATTGAAAGTATTTCGTCTTTAAACATGGCAGAGTAGGTAGAGTATATGAATTTGACGTTTCCCCTTCAATGGTTAATAAAAATTTTACTACTTATCATTAGCTCCTATAACAAAACTTGTATCCACAATTTACACCGGATGGTTTTTGACATATTGAAGTTAATTTACTACAGCAAATATTGAATAACAAAATTCTGGATTAGGGACATTGCTGTTGAGCGTAAACAAAGTAAGGATGAGACCGAAAAGTCGTTACGCCACCCAGAGATACTTTTAATTTAGTTGATCTCTGTTTAAACCTGTTCTGTTGATAATTTATTTCACAAACATAAAAAAAGGTTCCCTTTTATGAACGAATGAAGCAGCTTTTTCAATTTTTTAAACAAAAAAATGTTTGATAATTTACTATTGAAACTTCGTGTTTACAGTTAAGCTTATTATGGTATGAATATCTATATATATATATTACGATTTTTATTATCTCTGTTGTTTAACAATAATAATTTATTATTGTTAATAAAAATTATTATTTTCATTACCTTATAATGGATACAATAACAAATTACCATCATCAGCATAAATATTTCATCAAAGTATTTACATAACAAACTATGTTTTGTATACACTCCTGTTTCTACAAAATATTTTTTGATTGAATATCCAGTGTGAGCACATGTAGTTAAACTTGACAAAAGTTGAAAAATCAATTACTGTATCTTGTCGTAAGTTTTTCTACGTATTCAAAAATTCGAAACATGATTTTAGCTTTAAAGGTTTGAAAATTTAACGCACAAATACCTACTCGAAGTTCGATGACTTTTTAAGCCTCTTCACAGCGAAGAAGGAATATAGGAAATTAATTCTGAAAATATTGTATGTTTAACTCTTAACTTTTTAAATATAATTAACTGTTCAGAAATTATTCGTCTGCTTCGGCCTCCTCATCATTCTCAGCAGCTTTCGATTCTACAGGTGCCGATTCGGTTTCAGTCACTGCTGGTTCTTCTTCTGATGTTGGTGCAGGTTCTTCTGATTCTACAGGAACACTTGCAGGAGTAGCCTCCACTTCTGCGGGTTTGGGTTCCGCGTCAGCAGAGCTTCCTCTGGAAGTTCCATTCGTTACTTTAACGTTATTATTTTCAGCTTTAGGGCATTTAAGAAAGGTCTCCAACTCATCATTTTCATTTGCTAATTCGAAATCATCAAAGTCCTGAAAAAAATCATTTAATGAATTTCCAGCACAAACATATACCGTATAATAGGTATGCTACTGATATTCAAAATGCTTACCCCAAGGTATTCCTCTTCATTGAAAATTTGAGGTGCTAAGACATATTTGGCATCACCTTTTGGCTTAGCGGTTTTAAGCATAAACTCCTTGTCAGTTTCTCTGGAAGGGTCGGTAATGTCAATGGCTTCATATGGAATCAGTTTGCTATCCAATATCATCATCACACGTTGCTGGCGTTTCTTCACCTAAACAAAAAACAATAATTTAATTTTTTAAATGGTCATTTTAAAAATGAACAAACGAATAGGAGGAGAATCAGAAATTTAAAAAAAAGTTTTACCTCCTTCTGCCCTGATATTTCAGAATAATACACTTTCACTCCCATGACTGAAAACGCTCTGTTTTATTCAGCTTTAAGAATACTTCACTGACTGAATGCCTTTAGAGATTGCACTTTTGGGTTGTCTGAGAGCTGAATATGATAATAGTAGCGAAACAACAAAGTGGCTCCGGATCACAAAATTAGCTTCTATTTATTACACTGGTCTATGAGTCACAGTGACTGCTCAGCCCACACCAAAAAATGATGGATATTTTATGCTGCTTTGCACAGGACACTCACACTCCAAACAAGTGAACAGCTATCTCCTTGCGGTGGTTGGTTATGATTATTAAATTTTATGGTTTTAACCAGCCACTTGTTCCTTCTTAAATTCTTCTGAATTGAAGACGTGTCGTAGTCACAAAGTTACAAATTACTGTCTTGTTGTCTATATCAAAATATAAATGCTTGCACACAAGACAAGGCAATTTTGAGATACTGTACGATGATGACAGAAGCTATTGGTCAGTAGACACAGTCAGTTGAGTCTTGTAGGTATTCACTTGACTTGGATTAGTATATTCTGATTCTATTCAAGTTGAAATAATAACTTTTGCTTTGCTGCTGCGATCCTTACACTTCACACCCACATAACACAATAATACTTTAAAGTCTTGTTGTGGTGAGACAAGAAAGAGATAATATAAAGTGGTCAAACTATATTGTTGATTCTCTTGCACAACAAAGTGCTATTTTCTGTAATCTTTTTTTCCTTTTTCAGTTTCTCTGTCCTCTACTGATACTGCAATCTCTTCATGTGTCGGTTGATGCCAAATTTCTAGAATGAAAAAAACAAAAAAAAATACATGCATATTGTGAGGATGATAAGTGAGAACGCATTTTCCATGTACGGAAGTTGCCGTTCTTGGTAATATATTTTTCAACGTTAAAATTATTTCCAACAAACAATTTCTGACTCATGAAATTCTTAATAAAATGTCATGCTATCAACAACCCCAACAGTAATAAATTTATTTGCAAAATGTTTTTTTTTGCAAACTGAAACTGCTATTTTTTAAAAACTTACCTACCTATTTCACTTTTTGTTGCGGTGTTGTCTTGAACGCAAGCTGTTGCTTAAAAAAGTTAGTTTACTGACAGATGAACTGTACTGCTTATCTGGAAAAGAATAAAAAATAAATATAACAGTCATATTTACAGTTTTGATTTTCACAGTGACAACTCCTTAAACACACATTATATTTAAGCTTAGGTTCTAATCTGATATCGTTAAACTATTTGTACAAACCAGATGCATGAAAACCTCAATATAAATATGTCGATACAACATGAGTTTATAACGAACGCTAATGAACAAGACATTGCATACCAAACAATTGAGCGAGGCTCACTAATTTGGCACGGATCTAGTCTTTTGCGAAGATGCCATTTACGTTGCTCGCAATCAAAAGCATTCATTCTTACATACAACATCTCTCGCATCCCAACAAGATCAGTGAAAATTCACACGAAAAAACTAATTTTTTTTCTTCTATTTTTCTGGTTCTTTGTGTGCCCAAGTTGATAGGTATAGTTTTGCAAAAGTACAATTTCTGTCCGAAAATGCGTATTTGTACAAGCAATGTGAATTGTATTTACATTGAATGCACAATATTCCAATCTCAAACCTTACAAATCAATACAACCGTGGTATAGTGGTTGGTGTATCATGTAAAACAAAAAAACAGTATATCGTTGTTACTGCTGCATTGCAATTTGCAATTATCTTTTAAATGACTCAAAATTGAATAACTCACATTTACTTACTTTTTTAAAACAACGAATATAATGCTAATTGCAAAATATTACAACTGGCAAATAGTATCACGTATTTTGTAATTATAATCACAAGTATATTAGGTTATATTATAGGTAGTTTCTTTTTTAACAAGTGTGTTTAGCAGAGGCAGAGAGATATTACAGTACGCACATGATGTTACAAAAATATGAGCACACAGTATATAAAAAAGTTACGAAGCAAAGTATATATTTTAACAACGGCAGCGGACAATAATGCTTATGTAAAGCGCTATTATGTACTTCCATAAAAATATAAAAAAGTTGTAATTTTGTTGGAAGAGAGGGGCTCACATAACCATAAGTCACTGGTCTATGCAGTGCAGTTCACAAAAGTTTTCCATGCATATCGCTTAAAGATTAATTAGTTAGCTGTAACATTTCGATTCACGTCCTTTCCGTTCTTTCATATGCTTTCACTTTCTTTCATGCAGATAGCGTTAAGCCGATTTGTTTTCAAAAATACGAAGAAAAATCTCATGCTTGTTTTTCTATCGTACAACAAGGACTATAATATACTCACCACTCAAACCATGTAGCAAGTGAGGAAACTTTATCTAAAAAAATGTCCTTGCTATCCAGGTTCAGAATTTAGTACTAAACTTGTTTAGAGGCGTCACTAAAACTTGCAATGTCGTATCTATCCGTACAAAGTTGTAGAAAAACACATTGGATTCTTTTTTTTAAAAAAACAACGTGAAAAGTCTTGCCTAAAAGTTTTCCCAGACAAAGGGTTGCAAAAAAACATATGCGTCTTTGGACAGAGCAAATGATTCGAATGTTTAAAAAAGAGCTACAGCGAAGATCATTGCAAAGACGCACACCTACAGAAAAATGAGATTTCTAATTCTAATTTGCTAACTCTTTATACAGAGCAAACTGACAAGATGGGATGTTGTGGTGGTGGCGATTGGCGATAGAGTAACTTGGTGAGACGTACATGAAGACGAAAGAACACACAAAAGATGTTCTTATCTGTTGTTGTTAAGTTGTAGATGTGAATGCCAATATTACTTTAATGGAAGGAAGATTTTTAGTCATTTACCCGAATGTGAATGTGGTGGGGTCGACCGGCAGGTTTCAGTATTTTTGTTATGCTAGCAGCAATCATCAGTGTTTCTGCCGCTGCCAAAAGGCGCATACATACATAACAACAACAGGAAGAGAAAAAAGTTGATGTGTTTGCCTCGCCTGCCTGTTGTGCAATATCTTTGCAATGAGTGCATATCTCAGAAGACATCGGTTAGTATTTTCCAAAAGATGAAATTATGTAAGTGCATTGGCATCGCCACAGTCTTCCCATCTTCATTGTAGTAGTAAGTGAAGTGATATTATTATTAGCCTGTAGCTCTAGGGGAGATGCAAAATCAAAATCCCATGGTACGCAATACTACTACTACTACAGTGGTAGGTGAAGAAAACATGCAATAGACTCTAGCAAGTTTGTCAGTCTGTCTGTACGTCCATTAAGACACATTTCATTGTTTAAAACACGTTTCATTTGACCGTTACATGCACCTCGCTGACCTCCACAGAAAATTTAATTTGTGATACCCATATTGCGATATTGTGATATTGCGTTTTCCCCTCAAGCAGAGAAACAAAAAGAAATTTAAAAAAATGACAATGACCCTTAAAATATCGTTAACAATAAGCCTTTTTTATAGCAAAACTACGTATTTCATTTAAGAAAAATAAAATAATTATTATTGTTCGCAACTTTATATACTTTTTGATCGTTTTATGAAAGAAACATAGTCAAACTCTGAGTTTTCCGAGTTTACTACTTTCTCTGACAGACAACTGCTACTACTACGAGCTACATACAACTATCTACCACACTTTTTATTTACTTCCTGACAAAACCTCTCCTCCCAGCAGAACAGAGACTGAACAACCAAGCAATTTTGCAGTATTCGTGTACCAATATATGTATATATATGCTTGGCTTGTATGAAATGAAAAATGAATTAAAAAGTACGAATAAAGTGGTTGTTTGTAAAACTGGGAGAGATATATTGGTAGCAGCAGAAAGAAACGCCGTTGTATGCTACATAGCTTATAATATGTATTATTGCCATGCAGGCACAGATTCTAGCTGAATGAAGATTTTAATGAGAAGACGTTCTTATTACTTAGTATACTTGTTTTACGCAATTACTAACGTTATCATCTTTTTGCCAAATATTCGAATTTGAAACGGTTGCCTTATAAAAAGCATGGTTTATGTTATGTTTATCATTACAAATGAACTTTTTATGTCATATACGGCCATATATAAAACTGAACTGCACGTACCCGCATTATTTACGGTTTTTCTAATTGAACAAAAAAATCTTAAGAGCCCAAAATCACTTTTTGCATTTCTTTCTTTTTTCTCAAAAGTTAATGGAAACAAAAATTTACGATACATGTGTGGCTGACAATAAGCTTGTAGTACGATCAAATAGTAAACTAAACTGAGCTCAAGTGTTTTTTAAAAGATTTAGAATTACATACTTGAGTTTTTTTGTTAAAACAGTTTTAGAAACTCAAGCATTATTAATTTCTACCTTCTATAAAAATACTCGAGTAAATCGTTGAGTACATTATGGTCGGATAGGTTTATTAGCCATTATATAAGCGAAAATGTACATTATACTTGTACAAAAAAGGGTGCTTGCACAAAGGAAAGATAAGATGACACTATCAAAAGATTGATCTTAAGATGAAGTCGTACCAAAAAAAATCGCTAAAAGAACGAAAGAAACTCAACAACCATGACTATGACCGAGAATCTCTTGCAAATAAAAAAAACGAACCAGGTTTGTGCAAGCATGCGTTACTACCACTTCGGTCATCGATAACCAATGTAAAAGTATTTATGTTGGATTGAGTACTTTATGATAAAATAATTAACATTGACCGTAAAAATGTAGAGGAGTGCACGTACATAAAAATAAGCGAGCGGTTTATTTTTATTGCGGATTACAATTTCATGTCAATATCTGAAAATCTAAACTGAATACTATTGAAATATTTTCAATCCTGTAAATAACCCATGTAGGGTTTAGAAAATAAACTAGCAAAAATCAATTAGGTAGGCGCACACTAGTGCACAGCCGTGATGGTGCACTTATAATAATAATATGATCAAAAAAAATGTGCATTGATCCCAAATTAGTCAGTGACATTTAACGACATTTCCCTTTTCCTTTCAATAAAAGTTTATAAACGTTTTTACATGAGTCATTTTAGCATAATATAGAACTTTCACCATATCCGCTTTTGTGTCAGAAAAGGGCAAATATTTTGCCTTATGCTAAACAGAGAACAAAATCAAATACGTTAGTTGTCATAATCAAATCAGTATTTACTTTAAATCTACCGTACATGTA
>JAHZMT010003441.1:0-18055 GCA_027743785.1 Sinhomidia bicolor
GTTTTATGCTTTAGCAGCTTCTCTGCAATAACAGGCGACGTAAAATAATTATCTGCGTAAATTGTTCGATTACACTCAAGATATGGTTCTGCAAGTTGAAGAAGTACTGAGCCTCCATGACCATATTCCTTCGTGTTGAATCTAGGGGATGGTCCGTCTTCTTTTCCAGCATAAATGATGCTATTAAGAAGAAACTTTGTTTTCTCGTCCACTATCGAATAAGTTTTAACTCCGAAACGATTTCGCTTTGTAGGAATAAATTGTCGAAATGTAAGTCTCCCTCGAAATTTGGTCAAACTTTCATCAACTGACAACGCACTAAATGGAACCAGCAAAGTTTTAAAATGACTAGTTGCCATCTCCCAGATCGCTCGTACCTTCTTAAGTTTATCCTGTTGTTGCTGATCTGATTCGGTTTCGTCGCCGCACATATGAAGATATCTTTGAATTTCAAAGAAGCGATCCGATGACATGATTTGCGGGATGATCATATTACGTAGAAATGGATCCGTCGACCAATAGTGAGACAATTCTGGTTTCTCATCTACCCCCATTAAAATTCGAACGACTAAATAGCGTAGCATTTCTTTCTGGGTTATTTCTTGGAAGTGTCGCTGCCTTCTTGAAGGATTTTCTGTTGCTATTATCGTCTCTGCTGCATACGCATTTGTTTCGTTCACCAACTTATCCAGTACTTCCACAGGAAAGACAATTCGCCAGTAATCCAATTCCTGCATTGCAGGAGGAAGAGGCACAGTCCACCCAGAATTGCACTCATCGAATGCAGCTGCCATTTTATCACTTCCTCTCTGAGTCCAGTCATAAGTTGGTAATTGGTGATTGATAGGGGGTGTATGGATGGAAGGTAGCTGAGATTCCGTTGTTGCACCTTAACAGAAATTTTAAATGAAGCTGTGATTATAGTGAACAATTATAATGAACAATTTATAGTTAATTACTAGTAAAAATTATTAACAATAATTATTAGTTGCATTAATACCTGCTGCGGAAACACTACGATGATTTGCGTTTACCATACTGTCTGTAAATAATTCTTCCGATTCCACTTGAGTGCTGGTTGTAGGACCTGACTGTAATCCGACGAGAAAATCTGTGTATGACCCTTGGATTGATGGTGAAAACAACAAACAATCATCACCGCTGCTGAAATCATCTTCCGAATCGCTAGAATAAACCCCCGTTCTTCGATGTTCAGTGAAATTGGCCATCGTATTTTGCAAATGTTCACTAAAACTGACCAGTACGTTTATAAAACCGATAAAAGTTACTAAATGATCATTTACTGGAGGCAGAACGAAAGTAAAAAACGCAAAAGACAATATTTATACCACTCCACGTGTGTTGCTACATAACTTGTTACCATTAAATAAACCAGCCCATGTAAACAACATTTTTTGTAGGGTCAAATATTGTACCAAGCCAAGGAAAAGCAATTTTCTATTTACAATAATTTGACAATCCCACGACAACGTCTCAAATGAAGGAGTCAATAATATGACTCCGCCAGGATACGACAAAAGTTTTTAAAGCAATATTTAAACCAGCCCAGTAGAAAGCAATTTGTCACCTGGCAATATATATGCCAAACCAGCTGAACGAGTTAAAATACAACCTAGCTAGCTATAGTAGTCAGTTTTTAGGACATCGACCGACCGACAAATCCTACACCTCTCTGTCTTAACCAAAAAAGTCAAGCTCAAGCTACAATTGCAATTGGCGATGATACTTTTAAAGTGTTTAATCGTTTAAAATATTTTAGTTTTGATTTAATGGTGTCGAAACGATAAGAGGACGTTGTGAGAATAACTGATTATTGGGAAACTAAAGAGTAGTAGTTAAATTAAAATAGGAAAAGTAACAAATTGTGAATTAATACATATTTAGGTTGATAGGTTAAGTTGGTGAGCGCAGAGCAGCTGACTGACTTGAGGTTATAGTTATAATATTAACGAAAGATTCGCCTGTTTAGCATTATAATTAGTTACACTACCACTGTACACACTTTAAGTGGTGTTATTTATGGTGAAATAATGAATGTGTAAGTGTAAGGTGCTAACAACAGTGACAGGAGATGGGAGACAAAAATATTGAAGTCTTTTATTGAGTCTATTTGAGAACGATGTATTACACAGCCTAGTGTTAAATTTAGACTGTTTCAGCTGTTTTAGGTGTTAAATAAATTCATAAATTATTTTAAAAGTGGTGTGAACTATTATTGAGCAACTTCTTTGCTCTGATAGATTGTTGTATTTTTGTACAAGCAAGGGTAAGCAACGTCTACAGCAAGTGAATGGACAAATTGTTGACATGCTCAAACAATGCATTTTTAAGTCATATGCTGGAATTTTCTGAATTATTCTTTCTCTGCTGCAAGTTTAAAATTTATCGACTCAAGCTTTAAAAGCAATAATCAATAATATAGTAATAGTAATATACATTTTAATATGAGTGATACTACTGCCCACTAACAATATACATGCATAAATTTGATTTATTAACCCGGAACACACATTTTATAACTACTAAATTAGTTTCTTATTCGTAGGTAAAATTGTTAATTTGCTTACATGCAACATGTCAATGTCATGCGTAGTTGTATTTTCTAAAAGGTCAAAGGTGTAAGTAAACTTTATTTATCTCTTAAACTGATGTTAAAAGTTGGAATCTTGGAATATTGCCTGTTTTATATAGTTAAGGATTCATGGTATGCTGGAAAACACGATTAATTTTTTCTCCATTTTGTACCGCTATATTTTTGGGATTGGAATCTTGATCTTATTATTCTAGACCTGACTTTGAGAGCTTAGTTAAATTTCTGCAACTAATTTTGGATTTGTGCTTATGGATGGATGCACACTAGCAAATTAGTACTATTTAAGCACAGTGTCTAAAAAGGTTTTAGTTTGTCATTAAAATGGATTTAATGGGAATGCAGCAACAACCAGACGTGGAGGCGTCTCCTAATTCTGGAGGTACAGGTGGTGCTGTTCAATCCCAAATCAACAATTTAGAGACAACGAGTATAGGAGGATCACAAATGAGTGAACAAACTCAAGTTCCACTTTCTCAAATGCTGGCGGCAGCAATAAACAGCGCTACCGCAAGCACAAGTAGTAAGGCTACTACGACTCCATCATGGCGACTGGAACTGATGATGGAGAAATTGCGCCAAAAACGGACAGTTTTGAAACCACTACACGAAACTGCGAAAAATCTCAGACAGGCATTGATGGAGCGGCGCTGTATACTTGATCCTAGTGACAAACTACATCTTCAAAAGTGCCTCGACACATTGCAACAATCAATCAAGGTCAATTCATTAACAAGCATGGTAAGTTGAACATTACTCAATTGATATTTGTAAGAAGTATTATAACAATATTTTAAGTTTTCTCTAGTTGTTAATCCCTTAATGACAACACTTAATATTTCATGACTAAAATTTTATATGCTTTAGCAGTAATCAAAATTGATTAAAAAATTTAGGTGGAACGCTTAGACATGGTCAGTCGGCAACTTGGATTAAAGTTGTCACCAGGTTCAAATGATCAAGAGTGGTTTATAAGCTCGGATATGTTTTACTTGGAAGTGTTGATCGATTCTACAGGAGTGGTTAGAGATATGAAGATTCAACATGAAGGGAAAACAGAACAATTGGTATGTCTGTATATGGTGCTGTGCACATTTTATAGTAGTTTGAGTTAAGGAAGAGAAAAGGTAGTTACCTGAGTATATTTCTTTTTGTATGAATATTTTTAGCAATGTCCAGATCTAATTAAATCTTTGGAAGTTCAAGATTTTAAAGATTTTGCAGCTCACTTACAAGGCCTTATATCCATTTACAATTTAAATGCAGACAAACACATCAAATCAAAAGCTTTCATAGCATTGCAGGCAATGGAAACAGATCTTGCGGCAATGGCTTCAACATATTCACACGAAGCGAAAGCTGATCAGTTGATTATGAAACATCTTCTTGGACATTTCCAAGCTCGTCGCGGCGGACATTCTGTGAAGCTTACTTATTATATCAGTCCATATGAATTTTTCGACAAAGAGTCAAAAACATGCATTCCCAACGATATTAACGAAATTATTAAAAGACAGATTGGGACTTCAGCTACAGTAAGCATTCAAGGGAGTCCCGGAATAAATCGAAAATTGCAGATGAGTACCAATGTCACAGTGTATCGAAATCCAGAAGGAAAGGCGTAAGGATAAAACATTTTGTTAGAATTATGATGCCACGTCCTGGCTAAAATGCTGGAACTACTAATTTACTAATGATTAAATAATTTTGTTCAGCATGCCTCGATATGGAACTTTGAATACTACAAATAGTACGGCCTTACCCGCCTGCTTTGTACTCAAGCTTGGGAAACCCATTCCAATTTTCAAAGGACTGTTAAATTCAATTCAGACTGTTACCGGAATCGAAAATGTTGTTTCCAGTGAGCCGCAGCCAATTCTTAATCTTATTACGCAAGTTTTATCAGAAAATCAGTTGGATTGCTCTGAAGAAAAGGGATTGTTTGTGGTAGGTGTGCTTTTGTAAACTGTGGTACCAATATTTTTTGTGGTAAAAATAAGTTATATTTTATTCTGGAAACTAGACCTTGCCAGATCAGCACCATTGCTATTTCATGACCGAAACGTCAGGACTGGAAGGTGTTCTTGTTTCATCTATTTCCTTTACACTTGCAAGCCAACTTCCGCAATTAATTGTTATCCTTCGGCAACAATTAATGTTCAATACTCTTGTGGGCAGTTGTGTGAGGCTGTGTAGCAAACCAGGTTGGTATATTATAAATACTATTTTGTTTCAATGTTTTCTTGTGAAAGTGAAAGCATTGCCGATTAACCATATCTTAATGTTTTTTGTTAAGAAAATGGAAGTATTGTTTTTGAACTGTCAGCATTATCGCATCACAACTTGTCAGTTTCATTTCAACATCCGTTGGACGATTCATTGGTAACTCTGGAATTTGACATACGAGACGTCATGCTCCCTCAGTGTCGTGTCCATGCATTATATTCCACGACCCCTGACATGATTCCTACTTTAGAGGAGCATGCTTGTACTGTTGTAAGAAGAAGTATGTCAATTCCAGTTACTGTACGAGCAGTGATTCGCCGGTGGCAGAGCATGAAAATTAAATCGGATGTACCGAAACCAGACTCTTTAATCCCTGCGCCGGGTAACAGTAATAACGGGTCGATAAATCCTTTATTACCTGTCTCAGCACCCAGTTGTGGTCTAGAGTCGCAACAGACACAGCAACCGTCCTTCAAACAGTGCATGAACTATAGTGCTCCAGCTCAGACCACACCCATCGACTTTATTTCGTACATGTCAAATCCGATCTTTGCGTCTCTTACTCAAAACTTTCAATCTACCAAAAATGGTCAAGGTCAAATTGCTACTGCACACGGAGTTTTGCCAGGATCGAGTGTATTGCAAGGGCTCTTAGATCAAAATAATCCTGCTAAAAGAAGAAAACGAAATAAAACAAGCACTGAATTACAAAAAAGTCCCATACGACAAAAAAGTCCTATTCGTCCGGATGAATTACAAGGTGCGGTGTCCACACCAGGATGGATAACAGACTTGGGTTTGGAACACGATGGCCGTTGGAATATCGACATAACACCAGTGGGTAATTCAGTAGCTGCAGAAGAGCTCAAACGCAAGTTTCCTGTGAAACGGAGCGTGTCTCTAGATTCAAATGTAGAGTCAGATGACAGACTGCCAAGTTTAAGTATTACTCCAGTTAATTCAAATGCAGGAACATCCTCCACTGTAAATTCGCTATTGGCATCCATTCGACCTGGAATAGAAATTATTCCCCTGCCTAATCCTCAAAATCCACCAAACATACCCAATTCAATTACAGTTACTCCAATTCTACCAAACTCAACAGACTTGAAGAAAATAAAGAAGCGACCAGACGATTCTATTGAGAAAAAGAAAATCAAAAAATTGGACGTAAAGCACGTAAATAAATTGCAGCAACAAGGTGGAAAACCAAGCGTTTCCACAATGAAATCTGTGTCCACTCTACCAAAGCCAAAAAAGCTTGCCAAACCATCACTAGATATAACAAAGAAAACGGATCTGAAGATGGAAAAAGATAAATCTTTAGTGATTTATCAACCCCCAAAGACACAAGCTGCAACACAGGCAGTAACTGCCGCACTCGCAGCGGCAAACAAAACGGCTATACCCAAGAAGGGTAGCTTGGATAGTGTAATAAATAAATTGAAACTGCAGTCAGCAGCGGCAGCTGATGGAGACAGCACAATAAAGAAATCGGAACAAATGAGCACAAAAGATTTACTGAAAGCAAGCTCTAGCATTACAGACATTATTCAAAAGAATCAGTCCAAGTCCATGAATGAATACAGCGTCAAATCCAGTTCTGGTCTTGTTCCTGGAGGCGGGTTGAAGCTAACAATAAACAAATCTCTCACTGCCCCGAAATTTGATATGAAAAAGAAGACAGTGCTGAAACGACCTTTGGGCCAGAAAGCCAAACCTCTGTCAACCCAATTGAAGGATCATCCTAAAAGTCCATTGCTGAAGAAGGAAGATATGAACAAAATAACAGACACTAGAAAATTATACATGCCAAGTTTGGAACCTGGGTCCTTATTTAAAGACAGTCCTAAATTCGACCTGAAAAACTTTCAAATTCCTAAAAAATCCAAACCTATTGAGAAAGTGGAGACACCACCACCTCCACTCATACAGCCTATTTCTATGGTAGAGAAGGTCAATCCTGAATTAACTGTGGAGGCTATTAACGCTCCACAAGTGGCACTAACTCCAACTCCACCACCACCACCTCGACAACCTACACCACAACCTGTAGTGCCTGTTGTAGCTCCTGTTCCACCAATTGTTAGTACACCATCAGTGCCTCCACTACAGCCATTGGTGATTCCCCCGATATCAACACCTATTACGCATAGTGCACCACCTTCCACTGATGTTGTTGGTGCTCTTAAAAATGAAGAGACTAAACCCATTGAATCAGCTCCTGTGGAAACGCCCACACTACCTCCCCCTCCTCAGCTTTTGCCTTTAGTTCTTCCGACTAAAGAAACCATTATATCTCCAGAATCTCCTGAACCGATGGATACTTCAGAGTCCATTGTAACACCCCAAAATATTCCAACAACTCCGCCAACAACTGCTGAAGAAGCACAAGAAAAAGCACCTGATACCGAGCAAATAACACTTCCCCCACGATCGACAACTCCAGCTCCACCTCCCCGATCAATCACACCAGCTCCACCAAGATCGACAACACCTGCTCCTGTAGCTGTACTTATTAATAATAGCGCACCACCTCCGCCGCTCTCTCAACCACCACCACCACCACCATCAACAACAACAACAACAACAACCACATCGACGGCACCCTCTGTTGAAAAGACGCCAGCGCCCACGGATGATCAACAACCATTACCAACTTTACCTCCTCCACCAGTATCTGAATCCAGCCCTGTCGTGTCTGTCCATTGTATTGTTAAGTCACCTGCTCCGAATTCACCCATGCTTTTGCGTAGCCCAGCTTTGATTGTTCAGAGTCCCCACACTCCGTTCACGATTGATGATGATTTGATGGACGAAGCGTTGATTGGAGGAGCGCCGAGCAATCCAGATAAAACGACATAAATATTTTATTTCTTTGTAGTATTAAGGGTTCTTAATTACAATTTGGGTTTTCTGGTTGATGATTAAGTATTAACTTATGTTTTTAGATGATGGAGTGTATAAAAGTAGTTGCAAGCAAAGAAATAATTCATTATTTGTAGATCTGTATATATCGTTGTAATAAAGAAAAATAATTATATAAATCTCCGCAGAGTTATCAAAAACCAATCTTAGATTTTAAAAACATTTTAATTTATTGTACACTATAAAGATCTAACTACAAATCTATAATCTAAGCTTAAGTACAAAAAAATCAAATTTGTTTATCCTTCACCAAAGATTTTTGAATTTAATATACCATCACGACGAACTAAACTATGGTATATTAAATTCAAAAATCTTTGATCCTTCACAAATGAAATGATATTCTTCTCGACACCTTTCAATATCCCATTGGAATTCATGTTTCTTGCTCATAACAACGCAGCCACAACCAGATTATGTTTTTAGATGATGGAGTGTATAAAAGTAGTTGCAAGCAAAGAAATAATTCATTATTTGTAGATCTGTATATATCGTTGTAATAAAGAAAAATAATTATATAAATCTCCACAGAGTTATCAAAAACCAATCTTAGATTTTAAAAACATTTTAATTTTTTGTACACTATAAAGATCTAACTACGAATCTATAATCTAAGCTTTAAGTACAAAAAAATCAAATTTGTTTATCCTTCACAAATGAAATGATATTCTTCTCGACACCTTTCAATATCCCATTGGAATTCATGTTTCTTGCTCATAACAACGCAGCCACAACCAGAACAAGGTCTTTCTGTAGTCGTACTAGTTGTTGTCGGCGGTTCAGTACAAGGCGGAGGCGTTGTTCCCGAGGGTGGCCGGCAAGGCTCTGGTTCAGTACAGTTAACAACAGGTTTAGGACAATTAACAATTGGCCCCGGACAGTCAAGCTCGGGTTGTGGGCAATAGGTCACGATTCCAGGACAATTCACAACCTGTCAGTACCAGTGAACAAAATATAGCATTGGGTAACATAATTCTAAACTCATCTTACAATCATCCATCTTGTTAGTAGTCGAGATTTTCAATTTTCCAGGCGCCAACACTTACCGGTGGCGAACAAATAACTTGGGGCGGGGAACAAACAACTTCTGGTTCCGGACAAAAAACCTAAATTGTATTATTCAATGCAATTAACAACTATAAATGGTGGCCTCCAAGCAAAAATCATATGTACATAATAGAACATGCCTCTGGAGGTGGGCACAAAATGCCTGGTTTTGGACAAGTAATAATTGGCTCTGGACAAATTGTGGTTTCTGGCTCGCAGTAGATCAATGGTGGTGGACAAATAATTGCAGGACTTTGACAAACCTTGATCAAACCAAGGAAAAGATCATGATAAAACTTATTGGAATTGAAATTTCATTTTGCTAGCAGCGTACTGATATAATTGATAATACCTCTGGTGGAGGGCACTTGAAACTTGGTTCACAAACGGTTATTGGTTCTGGACAAATGGTTTCATTATTAATAGGATTTGTAGTACATGGAAAAGTTTGCGTGGTACAATTATCTTTTTCGAAAGAAGGGACGCATTTGGACGGTGGAATAGTGCAGGGTGGTGGAGTTGTAAGTTCACAAGGGGGTTGGATGGTCTTGCCTATAAACAGAAGAAATATATTTAAAATGCTGCAAGCTGCAATTGATTTTTTAATATGTTGGAATATATATATATTTAAATACGGACATGGAGGTCTCGTTGTAGTGCATTCAGGCGTTTCTACTGTGCAGGGATTCCGGATTGTCTGAAAAAGAAAATATTTTTTTTGCATACGCGTTCTACATTATCAATTATCGTAATGCATGGAATTTGACTATAAATATAAATTTTCTAACCGTGCAAGACTCAGTGATAACTCTACAAGGCTGCGGCGTTGCAGTGCAAGTTGGGGGTAGTACCGTACAGTTTTCGCATTTAGCTGAGCACTCTGGTCGTGTAATCGAACAATCACTTTGATTTTTAATTGTACAAGCAGGTGTGGTTGTTCTATAAAACATTAAGTACAATATTTAAGAATTTATCTACACTATATCTAACTTTTGAAATGAGCATTTTACATACTCGCATTCCGGCATTAATACGTCGCATTCCACCGGTTGGCATTCTTCTGGGATAAACCTTCCATTCTTGCATTTTCTACCGTTCTCAGATTTCCCCACATCAATCCAAGGATGCATGACAGATGTAGTAGAATTTCCATGTCTTACAACCTCACTGTCCGCTTCTATTTCCCTTCGTCTTCTGACGACTACTTGTGATTGAAAGTTTCTGAAAGACATTGAACGCGATCCCTCTTCAGTTGCCCAAAATACAGAGATTTCACCATTATCATCAAATGACTTCTCTCCAGCAGTCCAGACGCCCAAGATATCTACCATATTGCAGTTTGGAGCTTATTGCTTATAATGCTTATTACAAACCAACCTTTACACAAAATCGGAATGGATCAATCTTATATACCCAAAGAATCCACGTAAGACTAGTTCTTGAGCTTCTTGCGCAGTTTCCAAAATAAGAAGATGGAATTGTTTTCCAGTCAAATCAGTGAGGGTTTGACATGTCCTTCTAGCGGTTACTGCATCGGTCTGCGTATTAAATGAAGCACAAAATTACACAAAAACAAGAAAACTTTTGTTTGAACATTTTTACAAAAAAATGCAACCTGATGTTTTTTGATACCTTATTTGCTGAAATGAAGTAATCTGACTCTAAACCAAAGTACAATGGACGGAGATCTAAATTTTTTAATAATAATTAAATATTTGTAAATGACAAACAAATTTTTATAGCTGAACTAGCTGTAATAGTCATGTCAAGTCAATTGTAGTAAAATGCGATGAAGTGTTTACCTGTATGGACATCTACGAGAGGAATTGGGGTAAAATGAGACTCTTCCTTTTCTTCATCGACGCCACGAAGTACATTGTCTCTTATAGTCGATGCCTTGACTTGGTCATGAAATAAAATGGTTGAAAGAAAATACAAAAGTACTAGAAAAAAAGGGAAATTTTTCACTCTTCCTGTCGCCATTTCAAAATACTATATTTCACCTCGCCACACAGTTAATTTGAGGATTATTGAGTAAGTAACAAATGAAACTAAGTATAGTGTAACAGAATTTCTTTCTTTTATATCACCGCGTTTTTGATCTGAATGCTTATGACATTAATTATGTTTTTTATTTACTGTAAATTCGTCAATTATTTTATCATATCGTATTTTTATGTTTTCCAGATTTGAATACTGTATTTCTCGAGGTCATTACAGGATTGTCTTAATTTATTCCCTTCAATTTTCTTGGAAACTCGACTGTCGGGACTGGTAACGAATCAACTGACAAGTGATATTGTGAGTGGTATTTTATAAATGATAAGATGAAACTTAATATCCAACCGTGATTTATATGAACATGCCTTGACGAATGTGACAACTTTATATTCGTTAACATAAAATTAAATTGATTATAAAGTTAAAAAATTACAAATGCAAGCACATTTTGGGAATGCCGCTATATGCGTAGTTCACCTGTTCACCACAAATACGTTTAGTTAATCGTTTAACGCTGCCGCAAGCTGTGTTAACTTACAATTAATTACAATTACTTGTGTCTCATAAATTGACAATTGATCATGCCGGGAGATACGAAGCAGAACAATACAAATATTGAGGTGTCGAGTAAAATAATGCCATCTTTATTGCATTTAAAAGTTTTAACGAAAATATAATAACATGAAACAGCTTGTATTCATTGTTTGTGATACGTCAAAAATGTAGAACACCTTGACTTCGTTTACCCAGTTTTGATAAATTTGAAAATGTTTACAATTTATGACATATTCATGAGTTTATCAATAAACAATTGCATTTTGCCAGCTTATCAACTCCATTGGTGCACGGTATATCTAATGCATACATGCCTATTTTTATTCCTATGAGTATTTTTATTTGAGTCTACATACCTATATGCAAGGTTTGGAATTGGAATACAAAAATACACTGATAACAATACAACTGACAGTGAGAATAAATAAATTAAATTAAACGAAATGAAAATTCACACAGCCACAAGGGCCACAACTACCTAAGTACCTATGTACGTATATTTTTGCAAACAGGGAAGTAGTGACCCTACAGATAATGTCGCGTCGCATTTCTTTCAAACTTTCAACATCTCTTCTGAATACATGTGCAAAAAATTAGGTTATTGTAAACAAATTAAATTGAATTATATGTTTTCATTTATATGTTGAGCATTTCGATAGCTCAAAACTTTGCAGGTTTTTTACTCTTCAATGTATCATTTTTTGATACAAATAATACTGAAAGTCAAATGTTACCCCGACCTAGACCATGAACTGGAAGCCATTATCAACCACTATAACAACTTTCTGACAGTATCCCATTTTGCGTCATTCTGTAGTTTTTCTCCTTTATCAAAAGAGCTATCGCCATCGCACTCCTTAGGCACTGCACTGACTTGAACTTTGCAGATATTGTATCAACATCGACTAATGCAACTGGTGATGCAACTCAAGTACCTAGGTATATGTATATACATTGTGCCCCCCGGTATATTATTTCTCTTTTTGCATTTTTATGACCTGCAGCTATAATTTAATAAATTTTAAATATGTACCAAGTTGATATAACCCGCTTATGTGTAGGTTTCATCCAGCTAGTCTCTTATATTATCAAAATATGAAAACATGAAAACTTTTGTCTTAAATGAACATCAATTTAGCAAGGTATGTATATTTTCTTCTAGTTTAATAAAACAACTACTTTTGCATTAAATACTTTTAGTCCAGTTATTGAGAAAGTGTTTTATACTGTGTTATGTATCTACAAACAGCGTAAAGGTAAATATTAAAATTCATCGTTACATATGACATACGTTCTGGTCTAAATTTCTCTACATTACGTATATTACAAATTCTACATGTATTTCTTTCACAATACTATTTTTTAGCAAAGTTTATTGAATAATATATAACTTACAACAAGTTCTTTACAATTTCTCTAACTTTCATTTTGTTAAAAATATTATCGCGTGCTTTTCTCGAAGGTGCTGGTGGAGGATTAGAAGAAGTTGTGGTGATGATAGTATCAGTAGAAAAGGGAGAAACTCCCTGAGTTTTAGTTGCTGCTGCTGCTGCTACTCCAGTCGATGTTGGTATTGAAGATGCTGTACTACTTGATTGTTGTATTGTAGAACTACTAGCAGCAGTAGAAGTCTCAGTTGTGGTTGTTGTGGACATTGAAGGTTTTCTTGTTGCGGAAATGGTTGTTGAAGTTGTAGTAGCTGCCGGAGTGCTAGTGAGCATCCCAGCTTTAATGAAAGCAATAGCAAGTCGCCGTCGTTCTTCTTCCTCCGGTCCTTTGCCTAACACAACCGCTCTCATAAGACCCGACAGGAAATTTTCCAGCTTGATGATGCCATTATTACTGTTCTCCAACTTTTGCATAAGTTTTTCATTTAGTACGTCAATGGAATCTTGAATCTGTTCCGCAAAAAAGTCCACTTTTGGTTGAAGTGCTGGAATAATACTGCGAAGAAAGGTAATGACATTGTCCCCAACTGCGTAAACGTAAGGCACATATGCAGCTTCCGCCAGAGATGTAGCATTCGGGTCTCCAAACCCAAACGCTCTTGTTTTCACTTGTCGTGTTTCTCCCGGCGCTTTACCAACCTCGGGTCCAATATAATAAGCAAGTGAGCTCTGTGGTGAAAGTAGAAGTAATAACAAAAGTCCAGGTCTAAAGAAAGCACGATACGGGTGTAACGCGAGCTGTAACACTTTTCCACTTTTGGCATGCACATCACTGCTGCTCCTTCGTATACTTTTTGAAACAAAAACACTGGCAACAACTAACATGATGATGCTTTCAACGGATACAAACTTTTTCTGGTTGTGCTAATGCAGTATTAAGGTTAATCGGTTTACTTAGGGTGAACGTCGAGCAACAGATAGATTAAATAACTTTATTTATTTTTGAAACGATGATGATAAAACAGGTTCTATACTGGAGTTTTTGGTGCGATGCACCATTAAATGAAACAACATTTAAATGGATAACTATACCTGGATACTCTACTAGCAAAGGTCATATTGCTGTTTTCTAGATGAAATATCCTCGATTGCTGTCTTGGTTTAGCTTCAGATCGGAACGGTTTGCTTTCGTACAAGTAGCAAAAGTAGTATTTAGTTGGACAGCAATATTACCTAAAAGCACGTTTCAAAAAGGTTGTTGAGATTTCGAGTACTTACGTGTTACTTTGAACAGCTTTCTTTTCCTAATAGGTTACTACATTTACATACACAACGTAGGTGTAGTATGTATGTACATCATTTAATTATTTGTTTGTTGAAGTAATTTTTAAAAAGTTTGTTAATTAAATCAACAAAATAGTAAGCGTCGACATTTTTACAGCTAGTATTATGAAAGTTGAAAATGTAAGATGGAAGTTAGGAAATAAGTTTTTTTCTGAAAAAGCTAATTTATACTACGTCTCAAGCATTCAACCTATGTTGAAACTGTTCTTTGAAATATATGGGCATTGTGAAACTTTTAACACGGACGTACCAAAGTCGTTATTTTTATTTTTATTCCATAAAAATTTAATTTTTTTTCATTTTACTATCAAAGAGCGATTTTTAAATTTCACGAAAAAGTCAGCAAGCGAGTTAAACGCATCATAAAACATTTTTTTACTCTTGTCCCCTTCTGCACGTTCCCCTTATGTATATTAAGTAGTTTTATATGGAATAAAGTGTACGAGGAACCACTTAAAATTATTAAGCCCTTTCTTTCCCTTTTCTGTCACGTTTGCAAAGCCTTGTCTCCAATGAGGATGGTATTTTTAATAATAATTAAATGGGCAAACAACTGTAGAGTTACTACAAGTATTGCAACCTAGGTATGTATAACTTGAAACTTCTCATTATTTCTTATGTAGGAACATTTTTTTGTGTTTTTAGCGTTTTTCATTTTTACATTTTGACCAGACGCCGCTGCTATGTATGTATGTATGCATGTACAGTGTTGTATGTAGCGTTGTCATATTACGTGTACAAAATTGATAATTTTTTTGACTATCCTACAAGAAAGGCAGTCATAATCATAATTTACTACTACCACAACGAAAATTAAAGTGTCAAGCTGACGACGCTTATACCGTGTCAATTCATTCGCACTGTACCGTAGCGTTAGCGTATCGCGTGAATTGCGTGTCAAAATAGCATAGTCAAAAAACATTTTTATTTCCTTTGTTGCTGTCATTAACTTAACTTAATTCTATTTCCATTCCATTGCAATTCTGCAAGTATTCTCATACACGGAATGCGACTAAAAGCACATTGAAAATGAGAATGGTTTTTTACTGGCAATGTGTTAATCAAGGCTGGGCACATAAAAAAGCTAGAGGGAAAAAATAATCCAAATAATACAAACCCGCAAACCGCAGTATAAAAGAAAATATTCAACCTTTATTAATGTCCTTCTGTACATATGAATATCTGTATATTATTAGCCTAACACCTAACTAATTAGCAAAATTTGAAACCACAGCTTTGCTATTCATTATGTATAGTAAAAGTAATGTATCTAATTCATTTGTAGCTACAACGGCAAAAACATTATTTTAATACTCATGTCGCAAAGTGGTAATTGAACCATCTTATGCAAGTGCAAGCACCATACATTCGACACGTCACGGAATACAGAATAAGGAATATTGCTCATAGTAATGTTGTATACTTGGTTGTGGAGAAATTGAAACAGAAATCACAGAATGATACAACAACAATGTTTTCAAAATATTACAAACATACAAAATTACTGAAATATATAATTGCTTGTACATAGCATTTCACTAAGATGTTTAGTGGCTGTGACCTATGCGGCTTAATTAATGCGCATTGACTCGAACGGACACCAACGATGCGATGACTTTACCACTGCAAAATTAATAAATAAAATAAAATCCTAAATACAAGCACTTACATGTGTACTTATATGACAATATAAATATAAGTTGTGTAGTATAATAGCTGATAGGTTGACAAGTAATAACTTTTATTTAAATTTTAACATTTTTCGTTATCTTGTTAAATTGAGGGAATTGAATACTCATGAGGAACTGAAAATTAGCCATCTAATCTACAGACAGCTATATAATAAATTATTACTATTGTTTTTATTGTTTGAAGAATAAGAAATACATAAAGCAATATATTGGTTCCCAAGAATGTTTTTTCATATGCATATATGTAAAGAAAATTACAAACTTGAAGACTTTCCAGCATGCCTTGTGACGAAGTTGAAACTGATGGTCATCAAATTTTCAAATGTCATTCAAAGCAGGTCAGAACTTAAAACAGTTCAAGACCAAATCGAGTAAGCACAACAAAATAGGCAATAATATGTCCATTCGTCAATAAAAGGTAGGAATAAAAACGATTACTACTAAACGTAAGCGTAAAAATACCAAGAGAAATGTATAATGTGATTTTACACACACCTCTTAAAAACTTAATACCGCATTTTTTTCTTTACTCTCAACCTCATTGTCTTAACTAGTTATATATAATGAATAGATAGGTACCTTTTACTTGATAGCTGTCGTGTTTTTGCTGCTTTATGTTCATTTCATATTCTCAACAAGATACTTTACTTGGATGGTTGTACAGTAAATGCTCAAAGCTGTCAGAAACAATTCCACGAAAGTTCTTGAGTTAGGACGGTGAAAAATGCTGATGAAAATTTAATAAATGGGATTTCCGTAAGGAGCATACACAAAGCAAAATGAACATGCTACTACAACAAATGAGCAAAACTCAAGTGCGAAGTATGCATTATTGTATAGTGTTTTTGCAGAACAAGAGGCAAAACTGGAAAAAAAGCAGGCAACACAAAAATAAAGACTACATAATGTGCTATTCTGCTGTTTTTACAGAAAGTTTTCCCAGTGAGCCATGAAGACCTGTTACTACTTTGGAATCAAAATCAACAGGAAGACTGTTGGTACATATAATACTCTATCCTCATCCATGCACATTTTACGAGGAAGGATTACTTGAGAAAGCGTTTGTCGCATTTTCTCCAGCACCCAAGCATAGGATACAGTTACTTTCCAGTTGAGCTTGGAAGGAAAAGCATCTCAAAGTTTTTTCTCTACGCCTTTTTTTACCCCAACAGTTTTTTGGGTAGAATATATACTAGCATTCAGTTTTCCGCACTACTGTACAAGGACAGTCGACTGTGTGTCCGCTGTTTCTTTTTCTTTCATACCGTGCAAAAAGAACCAACGATTTTTCCTCTTGGTTTCTTTTCACTCAGTAAATTGGAATAAAAAAATCAAATAAAAACGTGACGTTGTATAAATATATTTCTCGCGTCATATATTCATACTATTTTCGACGTACATTTCATTTGCGTTACCGGTGAAAAGGGTGCTCACTTGGTCACACAGAGAAAAGCACGGAACACTATCGTGGTTGAGTGAAGGTACAAAAAAACTTTTTTTCAGTAGAAGATTATTTGTGTGTTGAAAATTTGGCACATGAGAATTCTATTCTTGGTTGAAAAAGAGAACTTTGTATTTCTTTCTCTTACGGTCTTATGCACTGACGTATTAAGTAAATATATAAAGTCTAGTTGATATCTTATCTCTTTATTGAAAGGTCCCAAAGGACATTTCCTGTTGTGCGGTCTTTTGAAACTAGTCCTGTAACATAGATAAAGCATTTACTACTACTGGAAAAATTTCGATTCAGCATTTGCGCAACCATATTATCATCTCTAAAAAACGGAGTAAGTTTTGTCTACTTGATTTTTTCCCCAAATTTTAAATGTCATCCTTTTTGGTTTACATTAGGCGTACCAAAGTATCTTACCTTTTTTATGGCAACTTTACATTTTGAGTACACCAGCCAACCAAATTCGTGGTAGAATAAAAAAAATTGCACTAATTTACATAATATCTACTTCAATATTCCACCCATAGTATCGTCTTAAAATTTATATGTATTTATTGAAATACGAGTTAAGTGAGATTCGAAAGAAAGATCTACCAAAAAAGGAGTTACAAAAATTCCTCAATTTCAATCTTCATAATGTATATACTGAACTAGTATAGATAGTGGAGCAAACATTGAAAATTAAGAGAATAATTCAAGTCCATTTTTCCAGCAAAGTAATTTTGCTTATAAAAATATCTACACCAGTATAATTTTATAGGGGCTTTTAAAGCAAATAATACATATTAAAAGCCAGTTTCTTTGCATATCA
>JAHZMT010003442.1:0-11666 GCA_027743785.1 Sinhomidia bicolor
CCCTCATCTTGCAAAGCAAGGAGCTTCCTAACGATGTCGGCAGTGTTTGTGAGGTAGTTTTTAAATTTAATAATGTATTAATTCATGCAGTCAAGAGGACTAAAATAATAATTACGAGGATTTTTATTTGTCCATTTAGAATGCCATTCGGTTTTGGCGGAATATTTATAGCTTTCATGTTAAGGAAACCCTTGACAAAGCATGCAATCAAGTTACTTTACATCCTCAAATATCCACGAAGAATATAAATCAAGCTCAGTTTGCCAACGAGCCTATTGCCGTAATTGGAATGAGCTGCAGAGTTGCTGCTGCAAATAATTTGGATGAATTTTGGAATATTTTAGTCAACGGGGAAATTACTGTTGACAAACCACCCAAGCATCGTTACTCCAACGGACAATTTCCACCTAACTTTAAAATGAATGCAGGCTACCTAAAAAACACGCCTGGAGGGCTGTTCATGGGCTCGTGGAACTACCAATACAAAAATATTCTCAACCAAGTACATTGTGACAATGGAGAAAACTTTTACCGGAATTACATGGGTTCCTCCAGTTCAGCCTGTCTTGGAAGAATGGCCATGCTACTCGGCTTTACTGGTCCTACAGTGGCCAACGAAAGTAGCTGTTCAGCATCCGCAGTAGCGGTTCACTCGGCATGCAAAAGTTTACAAAATGGCGAAGCGACATTGGCACTGGCCTGTGGAGTGAATCTGATTGTGACTCCATTTGACAGACAGGACCTTCCTGGAATGCTGGCGGAGGATGGCAAATGTAAAACATTTGATGTGGAAGCAAATGGTTATGGACGTGGTGAAGGCTGTGGAGTGCTGGTTTTGAAGCGATTAAGGGATGCAGCTAGGGATGGTGACAGAATCTGGGGAATTATTAGGGGATCTGGATTATGTCAGGAGGGATTGACAAAAAGCTTGGCCACTCCAACCGTGGAAGCTGAGGCGAAAGTAATGAGAGGAGCTTTAAAGAATGCCGGGGTAAACCCAGAACAAGTGTCATTTTTAGAAATGCATGGGACTGGAACAGTGGTTGGTGATGCAACAGAAGTGAAAGCTGTTGCTGATGTGTATAGTGCTGGTGGCAGAATAAGAGAAAGTTTGCTTTTGGCATCTGTGAAAACGAATATTGGGCATACAGAAAGCTGCTCAGGAATGGCATCAATAATCAAAGTGCTTTTGGCTATGAATTATGACCAGATTCCGAGGCAGGTGGGATTAACTAAGTTGAATCCAAAGTTGGAAAACATTCTGGAAAGTATACCAGCCAAAGTTCCAATGGAAACGATACCCTGGAAGAGAAGGTCAGATGGAGAAAGTCGATTTGCCGGAGTAAGCTCCTTTGGCATGACTGGAACAAATGTACATTTTATTCTGGAGGAGGCACCAATAACACGGCAAGGGTTTCAGGAAATATTTACAAATGTGCTTCCAGAAAGGTCACTTCACATTATTAAAATATCGGCAAAAAGTGAAATAGCACTGAATCAACTTTTGGAAAAATATCGTATTCATTTATCGGACAAAATTGAGAATTCATCTCAGTTTAGCGATATAGCCTATACCGCAAATGTGGGAAGGTGCGACTGGAACCATAGAGCCGTGGTGGTTGCTTCCTCGACAGAGAAAGCTGCAGAAAACATTGCAAGTGGAATAATTTATAAAGGAAAGGTTTCCCAAAATATGAAAAATACTTCAGGAAAAGTCTGCTTTCTATTTACTGGACAAGGTAGTCAGTTCCCTGGAATGGGGAAGGAGCTTTACCAAACTTGTTCATCTTTCAGAGTAAATTTTGATTATTGTTTAGACATAATCAAGAAAATAGAGGAAACAGTATGGGAGAATATTAATAAAGCTATGTGCAACTCGACGGGTGACACTAATTCTGAAAATTTGTCCTGTTGTCACCTATCAATATTTTGCTTGGAATATAGTCTCTTCAAAGTTTGGAAAGCTTTTGGGGTCAAACCTGACATTGTTTTAGGACACAGTCTTGGTGAGTTTGCTGCTGCTGTTGCTTCTGACAGCTTAAGTGTAGAGCAAGCCATTAGATTAATTTCTGAAAGAAGTCGGTTGATCAGTGAATACATTTGTAAGGGAAGTGGTGGCATGCTAGTCGTACGAAAGAACATAAACTGTGTTAACAAAATGTTAAAGCAATTTAGTCAAAGAAATATTAGCAAAAACGAGAAACAATTAACACTGGAAGTGGCAGCGGTAAACTCAGCCGATCAAACTGTGGTATCCGGGGATAGCAAAGCTATTGAGATTTTTGCAAAATTTTGTGCATCCTCTGGAGTAAAAAGTAAATTGCTGGAACGCACATCATACGCCTTTCATTCAGCACATATGACACCCATATTGAAAGAGTACGAGAAACAGGCGCAGAGTATTCTCTGCGAAAATCCACGAATATTTCAGAATTCTACCAGGCCATGCACCTATATTTCTGGAATGACTGGAAAATCCGTTGAAAATTTGTCGGAGTTGAGCACTCCAAAATATTGGATGAACCACACAAGAAAATCGGTGCAATTTTATGGAGCAAGTAATGTTGCGTTAGGAATGGGCACAAGGATTTTTGTTGAGGTTGGACCACAACCGCTGTTATCTTTGCTGACATTAAATAATGCTGCTGAATATTTGCATACAACAACTGAATTATTAACGGTTTCAAGTATGAAGCAAAGCGAAAGCGAGTGGATGACGCTATTTGAAGCAGTAGCTAAATTGTATGTGGATGGAAGCTTGAAAATTAATTGGAATGCAGTGGATTTATGCAGAGTTAGAAAAATTGTAGACTTGCCTCATTATCCATTTATTGGGAAACCATTCTGGCCAAAACTTGTTTCGAGGTCGAGCTCTATTGCTAATTGCGGTGGGGTGTGTGAAAAAGGCAATCACTGTCTGGACTCAGCACCAACAAAACAAAGGGACCTTGACCATGGTCATCAAAATAATAGTGCTGACTGCGACTGCACAATAAACCCTGGCCAACGGGATGACAGGAATATGGGGAAAGAAGGTTTAAAAACCAAAATTTCTTCTATTGTAAAAAAGGTGCTGAAAATGGAAGAGAGTGATGAGTTGAGTGAGGACATGAATTTTGAGGATATGGGCGTGGACTCGTTAATGTTTATGGAAATTCGCAATGCTGTAGCCCAACAGCTTCTTCCATGGGATTTACAAGATACTGTCAGTTTGTGTTTGGTGAAAAAATGTGGTACTGTTCATCAACTTATTAACGAAATTATGCGCTGCATAGTTGCCGAATAGTAAATTGGTTACGATTTTGTTGAAATGAAAACTTTAAAGCGTAATATCTGCACTTTGTGCTTTATTTTTTTGTATAAAATAAAAATAAAAATTTATTAATAAGAGCAAACGTGAGCCTCCTCATATATTTACACTTATTTAATGTGCTGTAATACTTATTATTACTCATATGAAAACTGGCAGAATATTTTGGACTATCATAACACAAATGTATAAGTGTGTACGTAAACAAATAATGGCAAACTAAAAAATGTAAACAATTTATTTTAGTTTTCTTTAACCTACCAAAACATAAATACATGTCAAACATTCCAAGTTTAGCATTTATTTTCCCCCACTAGATTCAGCGCCGGATGTGTTGGTCTTGTCAACTTGGGGTATCCATTTTTCCAGAGCCGGAAACACTTCCGTGAGCACTGCTCTGGTCTCTTTTCTGAACCCGGAACCTTTGGCATAGTAAATAGGCAGATTGGCTGCAGAGTTGAATGCAAATGAAAGAAAATTGGCCAGATGCAGCTCTCTGTATGCCGTTCCACTCTGTATAAACGCGTAGTGAATGATGGGAATGATGTTGCAGAGAAACAGTACCACAACCACCGGAAGAAACATTCTCACTGCACGAATTTCTTTGCGCTGACCCATCTTCATGTCTTGACGACGAGAAGTAAATTTTAAAATCTGTTGATAAAAAAATGTTTTTAAAATTGAATGAATTTTTGGCAACATGCCTTAAGATTTTAAATATAATTTTTGGCTTACGTGCAAATACACCAGTCCATTGAACAGCAATAACAGTGGTAACGGCAGCCAAAAATCAATCTGATTAAAAAATCCTTTCAAGGTGCCATACCAAAATTTGTTAAGACTGGTAGACTGAATCATGTAGTCCAAACGTTCAGTAGATTTTATGTCCCTCCAAAACAAATTCTTGGCTATCTTCATACTTGAGTAGCGTGGTATTGCCATAAGAAAAGAAAAACTGACAACACCAACAACAAGTAAGCGCGTTCTCGTTTGGGTCACAATACTCCGAGTTCTCATGGGAAATGCGACTGCCAAATATCTCTCAACTGTAATGAGCACTGTCATAAAGGAAGAAGCCGATTTCGAAAAGAGAGCTGTGTGACTGCCCAGTTGAAAAAAGTACAGTGTTGCTATTCCCCTACTCAAGTTTTCTTTAAAAATAGGAAAAGAAATTTAAAAAGTTAATTTTATTTAAAAAAATATTAATGTCATTTTTTAAATTAAAATTTACCAAAATAAATAACAGCCGATGTGTTGGTGATAATGCAAGTTACACTGCATACCAAATCGATCAAGGCAAGTGCCACAAGAAACGTGTCAAAAGCTGTTCCCCGCTTTTGACGGCGGAGTATGTACATTATAAAGATATTCCCGAATGTGCCACATACTCCCACAAGCAGTGTTATTACCCAGAGAATCGTACAAAGGACATGACCAGGAGATCCCATTTCGTCCACACTTTCTTCAGTTATAAATCGTCCCAATTTTATACAACTAATACAGCAGTTTCCATTGTTGGGCGAGCAATCCCAGTNCCAATTTTATACAACTAATACAGCAGTTTCCATTGTTGGGCGAGCAATCCCAGTGAGAGTCGGGAATGTCAAGTAGAATACAGGAGGTGAGTGGAAGGGTAGCGTTTTGACATGTCATTTTTTCTGCTGGAAAATTTATAATGATTTATGAAAATGGCTATTATGAGCATGGTCGATATTTACAACTGGGCTTTGGACAGGCAATTAAGAAAATTTGCAATTACATGTAGAATACTGCGGAATTACCAAACCGCTGCGCTGCTACATTATGGCTTATTATTTACAAGGAAAAAAAAATATTTAAAAAATGTGGTATCATCAAAACAAAATTGCAACCACACAGCAATGAGAACATTTTTGACGTTGAGGAAGTTCAGTGTACTTTTTTTTATTGGCTGTCATGGAAAAAAAGATATGGGCATACATTTTTTGGAAATGTTCCGTATTTTTCTTAGTAGCCAAAGTATGTACATATAATGACAATACATACAATGAAATGGTGTCTGTACAAAAATATCATAATATTTTTATTTTAAATAGCATTAATTACGTATAATAATATGTATATTACTAGAACTAACAAATAGTTATGCACCCATGTTAATATTAAGCAGACATATGAAAACTTGAAAACCAGAGCAATTTTTTGGAATGAATGACATTACATAAAAGTTACAACGTTGTCTTAGTCGTCTCGCCTTTTCGGCGATGTCGCATGTCGAAATACATTTCGTTCAAATTGCTGTCGTCATCACAAAATTCGTAAAAAGTAAACATATGAGTTTATTTTTGGGGTTGTTCTAGGAATTCAATAAGTATTAATAAAACTTTTCCGTTTTTTAATATTTAAATACGTACATGCTGCAATTACACAAAAAAACAACCAAACTTTGCATTTCCTAATAGTCCAAAAATGAATATAATGTGGGTATGACTCGTCTAGTGTACAAGAGGAAGTGACTTATGAAAAGCGTTGTGTATATAATTTACAATTGTTTTTAGAAATGCAGCTATACATCATTTTATCGTCATTATGACAATTAATAAGCAATACTATTTGTTCTGTTATTTCATACATCAGTTTAAAGCTGTTTTTATTTACAAATGAACAAGTTTAATGACGGAATGTTACACTTCATTGATTTTTATTATTTGTTTTCGTTTTAAATAGCCATCAGATTATATTACGCAATATGACGATGGATAACCAAGCTCTGCTTTGAAATAAATAATTTCAAATGAGGTAACATGCCAAATTTATCATTTCTAAAACAAAATAAAGCAATGCGAAACATCATGCTTGGTGTAAAATGCATGTAAGTGACCGGCTACGATGGTGACAGTATATGTTTGCTGGTTGTTAGTTGACTGGAGAGTATACACGCGAGACATTGTCAACAGCGTTTTTACTTAAATTCACATTATATGGAAACCAAATACTTAGTTTTTTCGTTTTTTACTCTTTTTAGCATCACTATCATGACGCTACATATTTTGCTTCCCAAAATTTCCAACATTTTACACCTAATAAGCAAGCCCAAACCTTTAAATATTTCGTTTCCTTACAGCATAAAGAAACCTGCATGTTTATCTAAAACGGAGAACGAAATGAATGTGCAAAAACCACCTTATATAGTGCTGTTCCATTCCGACCATAACAAACCGACATGGAAAATTCCCACCATTCTACTTACCTACAGTTTTCTACAGCTATTCCCTTATCTCGGCATATGCAAATCTCAGTATGTCGGCCCTCCAAAACAACACTTTTTTGAAATGTGTGTGCGAGTACTGGACTGTATTTTGGGCTTATTCAGTACCTACGTCTACTTTACATTGCAGCGCAGCAGTAGCGGGCAGTGTATTGTCTCATTACTTAATGAAATGCTGCGGTTTGAAGTGCACCATTCACCACCGCAAGTCAGTGCCCACAAAAATAATGTGCTCTCATTTTCTCCCCAAATTGACTTGCAGCGAGCCTCATTTTTCTTGCGGATGTGTGCTATTTGGTTTCACTGTACCACGGTTGCAATGCCGCTCGCATCTCTGTTTGATGTGAACGTCACATGGAGCCCAATTTCAGCATTGACTTGTTGCGGATATTTGAAAGCGTTTCAGCTTACAGGAATCCCCTCACTCGTTACCAACTTCATCTTTGACATTTTTCTGCGTGCCATTTCCTTTTGGTGGAATCGCCTCAACTCTGTCGTAATTACTGGGGTAACCCTAGCAAATGACCTGGCGCACATATTGGCGCCCTGCTTCTTTTTTAAAACGGCTTTGCTTGCATTCCAAAGGAAACGGCATGAACAACATAACTTGCCCTTTGAGCATGTTCAGTACTACAGGCAGCTGCAGATTCTCTGCACAATGTATAATAACGTTAGCGTGCACAACAGTTTTCCCTTTTGGATACTATCCTCGTCCCTCTTTCTCACGTTGCTCATATTTGTGACGGTAGACCAAATACGAACTTTCGGTGCGGTCGATATTATTGGTTTGCTGTCAGCAGCTTGGATTGTCATGATAACTGCAGTAATTCTGGTGCAGTATCGATATCCTTCTGAGGTTTATACCCTAAGCAAGCGGATGCTACGGAAAGGAAATGTGTGGAGACGGGTTGACAAAAAATATTGGAAATCGTTGTCGGCTCTAAAAATCAATTGTTTTTGCAGCAGCTTTTTTGACAGGTTGACCACTTTGGTTATATTTCATTATTCCGTTGATAATGCTTTAACTCTCATATTTTTATAGGGTGCACCATTGCATTAGTAAATCCAGCAAAACACACTTGAGTAAAATCTGCTGTCCTCTGTATTTTTTAGCAATAAATTTTTACAAAATTTAAAACGTAGCAGCGTGTCGATTATTCTCCACAGCGCTATAAACACAAGGAAAGTAGCTGTACACATGCTGCAGTAGCAAAAATATTATTTAACGCTGTTGACGATGACGCACGTGCAAAATTTATGTATAGATATTACAGCATTAAAGTCAATACTTTATTAGGATAGATAATAAATTGTTGTATGTTCTCTCGTACCATTTGTATGCAATTTTAAATTGTATATTCCAATTAGTTTTTATACAAGTGCTGCAATTTTCAGCTTTAGCAATTAAACGACTTGGGTAAGCCATTCATCTTGGGATAACTAGGTAATCATAAAGATTTAGTGGAATATCTTGAAACCAATGTATGCATACCAGTATAAGCGAAAACATGTATTGCAACTTGTTACTTTCCCTTCGAACCTACTCACCGTAAGATTTATTGGTAATAGAAAGGAATGACAAATGTTACTTTGAAAAGAATGGGAGATGGCTTCATATAATTGCTCTGTAAATCTAACATTAACAACCTTAATGTATCGAAATATAAAATCCTGTCAATAAAATTAAATTGTGCATTTAAAAAATAAGAAACCGTTTCATGAAATACACAATATTTCTTTTTTTCAATATCACTAAACCATCTTTACTGAACACAACAAAATTTTTACTCTAGCCTTTTAAATTTCAAATTGAGCTTCAAACTTTCTAGCGTCATGGCGCTTCAAATACTACCTCAAGTTTCAACCATTTTAAAGCTCATAAATAGACCTAATCTTCTCAAAATTGCGTTTCCATACAACCTAATAAAAATTCCAATCAGTCCAAAGGAAAGAAACCATAGAAAGTTTCATGTACAACCTTTTGCACCATTTCGAATTATTTACACTGACCAATTTCAAAACATGTGGTGGAAAATTATTGTAATTTTATTCGGTTTCATTGCGTCACAATTGCTATCACACATCATTAGCTTATTGTTTCACGGCGCTGCTGGATTTAAAAGTTCATCTTACATGGAAGTATGTATACACATTTTGGACAGTGCATTCTGTCTCAGCTGCTGTTATCTTTGCTATGGCCTACAACTTAAAAGTGGACACAGTGTTGCGGATTTGCTAAATCAAATGTTTCTATTTGAATGGCGACACACGCGTCATCATAATAAAGGCAAAAACAGAATAATTAACTATTATATTATTCTTTTTCTTTGATGTAATTAAAAGATGTTAATTTGTAATTTTTATTTTTTTATTTAAAAAATAATTATGTAGATATACTATTATATTTCATAGATCGATCACCATTTCAAAGCGAAAAGGATTTTTGTAAGGCGACCCTTTTTCTAGACAAATGCTACCATTGGTTTCACATCATCACACTGGGAATGCCATTTGCAGCCCTGTACAATTTTACCGTTCCATGGAATCCTCTTTTACTTCTGACAAATGTTTCATATTACAAACTTTTGCAGCTAAAACTGGAGACCTACCTGGCCAATTGGATTAGTTGCATTTTTAAAGCCATTGGGGCAGCAATTACGTTTTACGTTAACCGACTTACAGCTGTTGTAATCTGCAGTACACTTTTAATGAGCGCAATTATTCATTTACTCGTCCCCTGTTTTTTCTTTAAAACAGCGTTGCTCGCATTTCGTAAGAAACTGAGACATAATAACAGGTTGACTGGAGAAACACTACATTTTTACAGAGAGCTACAGCTCCTCTGCAGCATTTACAATGGTATACATGGCTCCAAAGCATACCCAGTTTGGATACTCACTTCCACAACATGTCTCACGTTACCCATTTATCTAGTTGTAGAACAGATAAGAACATACGGCAGCTATGGCATGATTGGGGCTCTCTGTACAATGACGATATTGATGATGACTGCGGTTGTTCTTGTCGCCTCTCAGTTTCCAGCCGATATACACACGCTGAGCAGCAACATTTTGGAAAAGAGAAGCCTGTGGTATTGCAAAAAGCAAATATGTACGAAAAGGTACTGGAAATCTTTGGCAATACTTAAAATTAATTGTTTTCAGAGCAGCTATCTGGACAGCACCACGCCTTTGGTAATTTATGAATTTTCCATTAACAACGCCCTCACGCTTATCATGATGTAAAGTAAATTGGTTGTGAGGTAGTAATTACTAATTAGCGTCCTAAATTTTGTTGTTCTGATATAAATTGTAAACAGAAAAGTTAATTAACATTATATAACAAAATATAAATTAACATTACTTTACATTATTTGATCAAATGTGTCAAGACCAAGTAGCAGAATGTAAAGGAAAAAAACTTTAAAATTTTTTAAAAATTAACTGGAAACTCTTTATTTTGGCATTCCATATATTTAAACATCTAAAAAAATCAAACTACAAGCATAAAGCTTTAACTACACTAATAGTTGCAGCAATAATTCTAGCTTTTCAAAAGCTACCAATTTCTCATTTTTTTGGAACTATTTTATTACAAAACTAATTGTAAATAGCTGGGGTTTTGTAAAAAAAAAAGTGTTTGGCATAGTGAAACTTATATCTTGCCAAGTAATCTTTTAAATAGGAACAAAACAAAATTGTTATGTCAGAGTATACAAAAACACTTTTGCGAGCTCAAAAATAAGCTATAGGACGCATATAATTAGAGCTTGCTTATAATTTTGTACAGATAAAAACTTTGATTATTATATCTAAAAGTGTGCTCACCTAATTATTCGTGAATTAATTTGTTTTCTCATTTCTATTTATTAAGAAGGTGTTTTCTCATTTCTACACCAATTTCCGATTAAAGGAGCCTTTCTAGTGAAACAATTTATTCTAGTACGCAAACTATTCAGAGGACCGGAGGGCTGGTGTACTGCTTGACCTGGTTGTCCGCAATTTTTGTACTTTAACTCACCATGGGTCAATTTCGATTAGAGTCCATAGAAGAACACTCTATTTCAAATTTGCACAGTTACTTAAATCTTTTTTCAGTTTGCTTCGTGCACATACTTAACTTTAAGGGCTTAAACTTACATAACTTGCCCGGTTATCCGATATTTCTTTCCAGAGTTTTTGTGCTTAATGCTCACTTAAAAAATGACCCGGAAAATATTTTATACTTTGACATCAATTATGAGAGCCTAGCCCAAATTCAGACATCAAATATCAGTTTGAGAAAACTCATAGCAGACATGTTTGATGATTCTAAGAGAAATGCCATAAAAATCAAACCGTGGAGTTGTGAAGCCCACATTTATTTGAAGCCACCAGATAAAAATCAAAAGTTTAAAGTAAAACAGAATCGATTTGGAAGCTCCATAGGGTTTGCTTCAAAACACAACTACTACAAAATTCTTGCTAACGGTCGCAGCATATTTCTCCCGACTAGGAGCTCAATTCGTTTTTGGAAGCGGGCAACTGGAAGCTCAGCGAACAACGCTAGATGGACGACAGAAGCAGTTTTTGAAACACAATGGCGCTACGATCTTCTTGTTGCTAGATCAAAATTTAGTAAAGTCAACGAGTGGTTGCTTGGTCTTCACTACTTCCGCCGTATTTACTTTGCTCTGCCGACCTCGACATGGGAGTTGTTTGTTTTACTCGTTAATAAGAGAAATAAAAGACAAACCATCACAAAATCATTTCTCCTTTGTCGATTATGCCGAAAATGTAACCTACTTGCGCCTGAACTATTTCCAATTTCTGCATACACAACATTGAGTGCCCTCAACGACAAACTTAATTTGTTGAATCAGAATAGAAAAAATGCAATCTGGAAAATATACAAAATGTCACCGGTCACGACAATCGGACAATTCACTCCCCCGATTAATTATTTCCCTGATTTCTTTACTAATAAAGGACTTCTTATTAACAGAGCAAAAGAACTTCAAGAATTTCTTTTCTATGCTCTGGAGAACGCCACTTATCACCATCACCAGAAACGAGGAAAGGTAGAGACTCAAAAACAATTGCAGTCGTACTATTGCTCTCGTCAAAAAAT